>KV426194.1:45375-90058 GCA_001632375.1 Exidia glandulosa HHB12029 | reverse complement strand
GGGAGACGCTTCGACGACTTGATATGGTGATGGTGGAACTCCGGAGCGGAGGTTGCCCCCGGGGTGACTATATGCCTTACACTATCCTATCCTATCCTACCCTATCCGGCCATCAAGGTCATGCGGCCATCAGGCCTATCCGGTCGTTGTGTCAGCGGCCGCCGCTTCCGGCTGCGCATTCAGGGCTTCTTAACCAGAGCCATTCATAAAACGAATCCATCCATTACTGTCGTTCCACCACTCGATATCGATGCGGTTTCTTGTTTCACTCTCTCTCGCTCTGTCGCTCGCGTGCGCCGCACTGACGCCACGCGTCGTGAAGCAATTTCCTGTGGGCACCTGGCTCGAGAACCTCGCGATCCGCCCCTCGGGCGATATCCTGCTCACTCTGATCAGCGCGCCCGAAATCCATAGCCTGTCTCCCGTCACAGGACATTCTTCGCTCGTGGGGACGGCTCCGGGCGTGCAGGGAATTGGAGGAATCACCCAGTTGTCCTCTTGGGGCGGCGAGGAAGTGTACGCGTTCGGCGCGGGCAACGTCTCCCTCGAGACTGCGCGTCCGATCCCTGGCACCTGGTCGCTCTTCCTTCTCCACCTGCCGTCTCAGAAGGTCGAGAAGGTCGTGGACGTGCCTCTGGCGGGCATGATCAACGGGCTCGCAGCGCTCCCACACGGACGCAGTGTACTCTTTGCAGACCCGGAGAATGGCGCGATCTACATCGTCGACATCCACGCTCGGACCTACGGTGTCTGGGCAGACGACGACGATTTGAAGATGTCTGACGACGTGCCGTTCAAGCTCGGCGTTAACGGACTGCGCCTGAGTCCGGACGGGCGGTGGGTATACTTTACCAACACCGCGCGCGCGCTGCTGGGCCGGTTCCCTCTTCCCTCGTACGGCGTTCCCAAGTTGGATATCGTTGCAGCCGCAGCGGACTTCGACGGTCTGCATCTCGACGACTTCGCTTTGAGGGAGCACCACGACGGCGGGATAGAGGCGTACATCACAACGAACCCGTTCAACACGCTCGTCCACGTCAGCACGAGAGGCAATGTGACGGATGTAGCTGGAGGATCGGGCGAACTTACCGTGGCGGGGTGCACGGCCGCGCTGTTCGCGCGGGATGGCAGGACGTTGTATGTCGTCACGAATGGCGGGCTGGAGATTCCTGTGAACGGGACGATCGTCGAGGGCGGTAAATTCGTCGCTTTTACTGTGCCGAAGACGGATTCCGAGTGATGCGCGAGGAGTTACCGTAGGCAAAACTCTACGCTCCACAATTGTTATCATAATACCCAACGCATCCTGCCAAGATCGGGAGGACCAGTGGTGGAGATCCAGCTCTTGCTAGAAAGAGCGATAAGCCGAATACCATACTGCGCCGCAGAGCCTCCGGAGTCGTATGGTGCAAGGTGGAGGCGCGCAGATCCAGGAAGCGCATATGTCGACCGGTATCGCCGTGTTCCATGGTGCACTGGATAAGCATACTATGAACTCCAGACCGTAGCTCACAGACGTTCTTGCCATCCACATCGACGCGTACGGCCCAAGCGCGGCGTCCCGGAGAAGACGAGCGCTGCGTGCATTCTGAAGAATGGTATGCGAGTATCGCATGCTCGAGCTGGAGATGAAATGCTCTTCTGAACGGCTGGAAGGCCATAGCGATGGTGGTGGTACACGGAAGAGGAATTATTGTTCCCGTCGCAGGCGGTGCAGCCGTAATTTCCGGCTGCATTTTCCGCGTCTTTCACAAACCGCCATCATCATGGACGACGCGGCTTTACCAGGGCCTTTCCGAACGAACTAGAGCGCGATATAATTGTTACTCTTGGTCAGAATGACCTGATACACACTGCGCTGAGGACGCTCGTGTTCCAGGACTTGAGCGTTGTGTTGCTCTTCCGACTGTCTGTACACATCGACAAGGGCAGTATCCTATCAGCTCCTCAACTCGCATGAGGCAGTTTCCCATAGATCAGACGACGCCACGTTTGGTACACACGTTCGCCCTCTTGCTGTGGGCCATAGCCTGGCCCCTTACCCGTACAAGCTCTCCTTTGACGTTCCCCACGTCGGTAAAAACTGCCACATAGCTCCGAAGTACAGCCTGGACATCTCTGAACTGGTTCGTATATCTGACCAATCCTTAGGTCTTGCAACTTTACATGAAACGGTCACTCCGCGACGAATCCCCACGTCCACTCATCCTTGAACCACTGGCGGATTCTGCAGCATTCAACGGTGTTAGCATTCGCAGGAATCACTGTGGAGTACGAACCCGAGGATGCGACGGTTCCTGGTATAGTCGCCCGCCTTGCCCGCGGCCAGGGACTCGACGATCTTCGTGAGCTTCGGGAAGTCGGCTGCCCTGGTCGTGAGTGGACTTGAAGCGCCGTACATCTCCTCCAGCTTGAAGGCGATCTGGTATAGCTTCAAATCCGCGTATGTAACCTGCCGGACGTCAGCGTCAATTGACAGGGTACGAATGTGGGTCCTGGGATCACACCTTGTCGCCAAAATAATACGTTCCACGGACGAATCGTTCTTGGTACCTGAGGTACGCGGGGACGCTCTCGACGAGAGCTTTCTCGTGCGCAGTCTTACGGGCTTCGGACGTTGCGCCTAACGACGCGGCAACGAGATTGTCCTCGAGATCGACGAAGGCGGAGACGACGCTGAGCGTCTCGGCGCGCTCGAAAGGCGAACTGCCCGGCATGAGACCAAGTACTTCAGCGAGGTACGTTTCGATCGCGGAGGTTTCGGCGAGCTCCTACGATACGCGTTACTGGCAGGAAGGGCGCGAATGGATACAATTGCGAGATGCGAACCTTGGTCGAGCCGTCCGCGTCATTGATCACAAGTACAGGTATCTTGCCGAACGGCGTGGTATCCTGCTTCGTACCCCATTCCACCCCTTTTACGAGCACATTCTTGTATGACGCGCCCGCGAAATCGAGCATTAAGCGCGACAGGTCTGCGCGCGCGGCGGCGTTGAAGTAGTGGAGCTCGTAGGTCGTCATAGAGTGAGTGCGTTGGACGGTATAAGCAGGCACTGGCTGCAGTTTGGGGATTCGGGCTTATATACGCTGAGAGACTTCAATTGAACGCGACTGCGCTCAATTGCAGACCAGGTGCAGATCCTGTCAATGAATTGACTTCTCATGATTTATTTGTCACATTTGTCAGCAGCGGTGGGAACCAGCGTCGCCGGATTCTCACGCGCAAGGCAAGCATCGCCGAGTTTGGATCGATCCTGGAACCCGTCATCAACGTTGTTCTGGGCGACGTGAAGGGTGATGGGCAGATGCCATTTGTGCTTTCTTTCCATGTAGGCCAGGAGTGCAGCGTGCTTGCTTTCAGATGTTCGTCCAGCCAAAAATGAAGTGACGGTTCGGCAAATGGAGCCAAACCGGAGTTCGGCCTCATTTCGCCTCTTTCACCCCAACCGCCATCATCCCGATGGACGAACACCGCTTTACCAGAGTGTTTCCCACCGAGCTGGAGCACGAGATACTTGCTACTCTTGGACAACTCGCCTTGACGCGCACTGCGCTCGTATGTCGACGTTTCCGGGACATGAGTGTTGCGTTACTCTTCCGACACATCGCGCGCGGGTGTGTGTACGTTGATGGGAAGGGCGTCGCCGTCCATGCCCCGCTTCACAAGTCGTACAAGGCAGTTCTTCGCGTTCTTGACGATGTCACTCTTGGTCGACATGTTCGCTACCTCGATGTCTTTGCTTCATTGCTTTGCGGTCGCGCATCTGGTGGTCTGGCTCCGCCATTGACTGCAAATGAACTGCAGACCGTCTGGTCGTCGATGCCTGGACTTGTCGCACTATCAATTCTTGACATCCCAGTTGGTCGAGATATCGGACTCAAGCATGTCGACTTTCCCCGTCTTCAGCGCTTACGACTGGACCAGCCTGATTCGTGCATAGAATCCGTGCAGCGGCACTTGCCCAGACTACAGCATCTGCGCCTTCCTTTTGGGATAGAAGCTTTGCTGGACTGGGATCCGTCAGGTGCAGCTCTCGTTCATTACGAGGGCCCGTATCATCTCCTCTCGCAACTTCTCGGCGCTAATGCACATGCGCACTCGCTCGAGTCCTGCGAAATCATTGTTGAAATTGGATCGGGTATCCCGCCGACTCTTGCCCCGCTCGCTCGCCACCAGAATTTGCGACACTTGTGTATACGCTTCGACCTGGCAGTCGGTCGAGCTCCGATACTCGAGATGATCAGGGAATGTCCGCCGTTTACGGGCCTCGAATCTCTGGAGATTAATTTTGACGGGGCAGGCGAGGTGCGTAAGTCAGGATTACACTCTATCAGCTTGAGAGTTCTCATCTTTTCCGCGCCCAGGTGGAAGTGACTACGGACCCACCATGGAGCCAGCTCATGCGACCGTTTCCCGCGGCCCTCTACAAGGTCGCATACGTTGACTTGTCGCGCAAAGTGGCCAACGAGCGAGGGTTGGCATGGGTGCAGGAAATTGCGGAAACGTGCAAGGACGCGTTGATCGTCGTCCTCTCGCATAATGGGTTCAGCCGTGCCGGTACCGGATTCAACTGGGTGGCCGATGCCAATGCCGATGCGGCCATTGATCCTTCGCTCAATCCGCCAGTTGTACACCCAGTGCCTGGCTAGTGCTGCGACTCCTAGGACAATCTCTTCGTACCACTGAAATTTGTACAGTATCACGCTCAAAATCGCGCCTCGTCCTGTGCTGCGTTCAGTACTAGCCTTTCTGTCCGATGCGCAATGCGACCCCGGCCTGGATGCGCTGTCAAAAAACTCGGACAATTCCTCAATGGTCGCCCGGAAGATGAGAAAATTCTCCCTCCATGTGGGTGCAACGTTTCCCATTATGTAACTGCCGCGGCGGGTAAGAAGCAGACATACACGCCTACGGGAAAACACGTCCAACTGTACTATGAGGATCTTGCAATTGGATACAAATGACCCAGTGGTTCCACTGTCCGAGCGGAGTTTCGGCCTTATTTCGCCTCTTTCACCCGAACCGCCATCTTCCCGATGGACGAACACCGTTTTTCCAGACTCTTTCCTCCAGAGCTAGAGCACAGAATACTTGCTCTTCTCGGACATTCCGACTTGACGCGCACCGCGCTCGCATGTCGGCGTTTTCGAGACTTGAGCGTGTCTTTGCTCTTTCGACACATTGCGCTCCGGTCTGTGCACTTCGATGACAAGGGCGACGCAGTCTATCGCACGCTCAACAACTCGTGCAAGGCAATTTTCCGCATACTCGACAACATCACTCTCGGGCGACATGTTCGCTTCCTCGAGGTCTACGTTCCTTGGCTTTTCGGTACTGTAGATCACGGTCGGGCTGCAGGCATGACTACAGACGAACTGTACACCGTCTGGTCCTCCATGCCCGGACTTGTCGCGCTGTCTGTCAGTGGGCCCATCCCAAATGACCAGGACCTCGGACTCCAGGATATCGACTTTCCCCGTCTGCAGCGTTTAGAACTCTCCCGGCCGGACTGCTTCATCGGATTCTTGCAGCGACATTTGCCCAGACTGCAGCATCTAAGCGTTGTGGGTGTTACGAACATCCCAGCGGACTGCGATCTGACGGTCGACACCCTCGTGCATTACGAGGGCCCGTATCTCCTTCTCATGCGATTGCTCCACGCTGGCACACGCACGCACTCGCTCGAGTCCTGCGCAGTCTTCGGTGACATTGGATCGGGTACCCCGCCAACTCTGGCCCCTCTCGCTCGCTACCAGACTTTGAGGTACCTGAGTATAGGCCTGGATGCCGACCGAACGACGCTGCTCGAGATGATCAGAGATTGTCCTCCCTTTACGGGCGTTAAATCTCTAAAAATTGATTTTGAAGATGAATACGATTGGAACGTACGTCAATCACGATCACCCTGTATCATGATCAGATCATGAGTTCTCACTTCCGCACCCAGACGCAGATGGTGCCTACGAGCAGTACGGATCCACCATGGAGTCAGCTCATTCGCCCTTTCCCCGCGGCACTATACCTCGTCTTCATCGTTGACATGGAGTACGACGTGGTCAGCGAGCGGGGATTGGCATGGGCGAAGGAGATTTCGGAAACGTGCAAGGACGCAGTGGTCATCGTTCTCTCGGACTTCGGGTTCACGCGCGCTGGTCCCGACTTCGACTGGGTGGCCGACGACGAGGCGGAGGATGCTATTGATGGTTCACTCTACCCGTCAGTTGTGCACGCAGTGTCTCGCTGAAGCTGCGACGCCTTCTGACACTCTTTGCTACTCCTCGAAACTTGCCTGCGCTGTACCGTCTCCCGATCAGAATTGCACCTCATCATGTGCTATGCCCAGTGGGATTCCTGTCGAATGCTCAATGTACGTGGCGAATCAATCATCGTTATGCATACTACGCGCTCCAACTAGAGAGAACTGGGCGTGTCAACAATCATCAGGAAACTGTGTAATAAGTAGCGCGTGACTAAGAAGACCAACTCGGAAGTGGCGTCGATGAGCGACTCCGGGTTAGGAAAGCGTTCTTGGTGACTGCCGCACTGCGGAGGCCGTGTTGAACCCTCTTCAGCATGCCACGCGTGAGCGGCGACTGGAGCGCGACTGGGTCTTTTGGATTGACACGCGGGACGTACGGAGTCCATTCGCCAGAGCGGCCAATGACATCGGCGCGAGCACCGTCACGGACAATGCTCCGTTCGGCCTGGGTACGAAGGGGAGTCGAATGACCTGTCGTGAGCAGGGCAAATCTGAGTACAACCCGTGACCCGATGAAGGTATATTAGAAGGGACGTACCTGGGTACCGACTGTGACTGCAGCGCGACAAGACACGAAAGCACGAGCGTTGTCGACTTCATCGTCATGATGTCGGTCCATCGCAATGATCGCATCGCGAGGCTACGCCTGAATTCAGAGGAGTCAGAGAGGGAGCATAGGGTTTACAAAACGACAGGGAACACTTACCAGGATGAGCAAACCAGGAGACAATCGCCTGTCTCGCCGCTAGCGCTGTTGCAACAACATCAAGTATTCGGCTCTACACGAGAACAATTGGGCTGGTAGTCTATTGAGTGACCAGGTAGCAAGACGAAGCAATACTTACGCTGGGCGAGTAATGTCCTTGATCAAAGACCGATACAGCAGAAAGATCGGATACGCACAACTGTACATGTCATCGTCGAGGACTAATGTGGGGTGTAAGACCGATTTGTCAGTGAGAGCCTGATCACGACACCGACCTGTACGCACTATGGATGACCCACAACAACAACGAGAGGAAGGGCCGACCAGTGTATACGGCGCGATGTCAGCGAGGGAGCAAGGATGCGGATTGAATGAAGGGGCAGGAAGTGCGCGTGTTCAGTCAAAGAGTTAAGCAAAGGTCGACGGGAACGGAAATGGGAGAGTCTCATAGGGCACAACAGAGAATGCTGAGTGCGAGAGAGCGCTGGATGGAGCACCTTTATCCACGATCCCAGACCACCTCATATAATAGGTAGGTAGGTAGGTACAGCGAGGTCCTATACAGAAGCGCCGCGCTTCGGGCTCGCGGCAAGGCCTCAGAGATGACATAGGCACGGAGACTTTCGTTCGCAGTTCATAGCGAAGGAAAGTAGGCGTTAAAGTCGAAGCCCCCGTCGTTGGCCCAAAAGGAAAAAAAAAATGTGGCGGTGGGCGGGGTACTCCTATCCATATGAGCGGCTGGTCGCATAATGAAGACTGCAGAGTGATTATGACAAATAAAGGTTCTATACCTGGGGGGCGCCGGTGTGCGCGCTCATTTGAGTCTGTCAGCAGCGATTGCGCGGCGAAGTTAAGTCGAGGATCTTCCAGCACAGTCTCCATCGGCGTCAAACCGGTTGCATATACGCACAGACAGAAGATGTTCGACGCCAGAGCTCCAAAAACTTCCCAGGTACTATAGGAGAGCATCGCGAGCATTCCGGTGAGGCAGGGACAGTACTGAGAGAAGCATAGGTGAGTGCCAAACTGGGTCAAAGAAAAGGCCCGATCGGGTGCAGACAGATCTGGAACTAGCGGCGTGAAGAAGGTCGGCGCTGTTGAGATTCTGCTGCGCCCCGAGATGCCCGTCCGGTGTGCACGCCCGCAGCTCGCAGTCAGCCCTGCAAAACAGATACTACAGAGACAGAGCCCGCAGCCGTAGCCGGCGCGCAGTTCCCATATATAAAGCACGCATCCGCCGTTGCAGGTCGGTGACGTCGGAGGCATAGGACAAGATCTAATCGATACCGGCATCACCCGTCCTCAACTTGCCTCTTCCCCTGCACCATGTCGTTCAAACGCACCGCCACGTATCCATGCGCGCCACAAACGACGCGCGGCGAAAGTACCAAGATCTCGAGTCACGGGGATAAGATCGTATATACGAACGGAAAGACCGTCGTCGTGCGTTCGCCGTCCAGCATCTCCTTCGGCGCGTCTGACCTCGCACCGTGACTGCAGATACGCGATCTGAATGTCTGTTAGCGCGCACAAGACCGTTCCAAGCTCTGACTTTGAGTGCAGACGCCTGAAGTGGGGATAACGTACAGCGGACACGTCCAACCAGCGACGGTCGCGCGCATCTCGCCATCGGGATACTATTGCGCATCCGCGGATGCGAGCGGCACAGGTGCGTAAGATGTACAGCGCTCTGCTCAGCTGTGGAAGCTGACATGTTGGTGTGTAGTACGGGTGTGGGATATCGCGGGGACGGACCAGGCGCTCAAGGGCGAGTACAAGGTCATCGCCGGCAAGCTGTACGTGCATCTACCAACCGAACGTCGCTAGATATCCTACCCAAGGATGATTGTACTTGCTCGCTGCGTCGCGCAGTGGCTATGGTGGTTACGCTCCAGCCTTGTGCATGCTGCGTGCCGCTCTCCTCATCCCTTCCCAGTCCTGCTCACCAATCATGCTCGGGGCTCTCGTATTTTCGATTACTCCATTTCATGCATCTTATTCGACGTAGTGCTGATCGTCGCCCGGCAGTAACGACCTCGCGTGGGACGGCGAGTCCAAGCGCATCATCGCGGCCGGCGACGGGAGGGAGAAGTTCGCCCACCCGTTCATGTTCGACTCTGGTTCCTCTTGCGGTGGTGCGTCTCGCTCCTCCTTCCCGCCCTCAATCGCTTGACGGCATCGTAGAAATCGGCGGGCACAACAAACCTATCAACGCCGTTTCCATACGCGCCCAGCGACCTTTCCGCGCCGTCACGGCCTCCGACGACGGACTGGTGGTACTGCATTCAGGAGCGCCTTACAAGTATATGAAGGTACGTGCAGCCCAGGCATATTATACGTTCTCCACCCTGTCCGCTGTGTGTTCCATTCTTTTGTTCCCTTCCTGCGTCACGACGCGCTTGGCATGGTCGTCGAGCATTCGTGTTTGTCTATCTTTCCACCTTTCCACCCCGTCTTCCTTGGGTATGCGAGCGCGGCGCGACCCGTTTCAGGGCGTTGCTCTGAACGCTTCGCCCTGCGCGTTTGCAGTCGTTCGTCCGCCCATCTGCGCGCCCCTCTTATCCTTTTGGCTTTATCCCTTAGGCACCAGGCGCCTCGCGTTGATCCCAGGTTCGTGGCAGCGGCGCTGGGTGCACGATGCGCGAACTACACTGTGGGTGAAGAGTTGCAGAGCGTCGCTCTGTGTCTCTTATCCCGCAAGTGGAGCCGTGCGCGTCGGGTGTCCAGTGCCCATCCCAATCAACGTTTCAGTTTCAGTGCACAGGAGGTAGCGAGGCAGCTTGTGCGCGACTGGCGAAACTGTGCCGCGTAACTTTACGCCGCACGTCTTCGTAGTCCCGTACAAACTGCATCGGATCTCCCGTGCCCATCCTACTTTCCAGGCCCCTTTCTGCCCCTCCGCTTCGACCGTCCTCTCGCCCGTTCCCGTGTCTTGGGTGACGAGCACGACGGCGATGAGATCCTGCGCGAGCGCACAAGCCATCCGCGTCGGCCTATCCCATTCCAATCCGGCACTGGAGGTAGCGATGCAGCTCCTTGAGGACTGGCGAAATGTGCTGTGCAGCCCCCTTGCCCGGGCTGCATAACCTGTTTCGACGATGATGTGGCATGCCTCAAGGACCTGTGTCGGATGTCCAGTGCCCATTCCTGCTTTCCTGTCTGGTTCTCCTTTAGCGCTGGAGGTAGCAATGTTGCTTGTTTTCAGCTCTCCAAAACGTCATGATGGTACCCAGCGCCGGCCGATTTTGCTCCTGGAAGGGACAGCGATGTTTTGTTTTTACTTTCGTTCCTCATCTGTTCTCGTTCTTTTCTCTGTGTTCAGCTCCTGCACCGGATTCCTCTGCGCCGATGGCACGACGCGCCGGGCGAGTACTGCCAGTCGACAAGGTCGCGTCCCTGCCGCGATTCCTGTCTGCTGAGCGCGCCGGGCGGTCTGCATGTATCGTCCCCATCTCTGTTCTCTTCTTCTTCTTCTCATGCTTACCCTCCTCCTCCGCACACAGACGATCCAAACACACAGCCGCTTCGTCCAAGACGTCCAATACGCGCCGAACGGGAACGCATTCGTCAGCGTGGGGAGCGATTATAAGATATTCGTGTACGAAGGGACGAATGGAGATGTTTTGGGCGAGGTGGAGGGGGAGGGGCATAAAGGGACTATCGTAAGTGTTGTTTTCTTTTCCTCCATCCTCCCCCTTGAGCACTGTTTCCGGTCGCTGACGCTCTTTCCCCCCTCGCTGACGCTCTTTTTCCGCTCGCTGACGCTCCCTGCAGTACGCGACGACGTGGAAGGCGGATTCGAGCCAGTTCGCGACTGCTTCGGCGGACGGGAGCGTTAAAGTGTGGGATGCGACGACGCGCAAGTTGGTTAAGACGTATACGCTTGGGAGTGGGGTCGATAATCAGCAGGTGCGTCGTGCGTCTGGAATGGATGTGAGGTTGATGGATGTTTTGCGTCAGGTCGGCGCGACGTGGACGGGCAAGGGCATCGTGAGCGTTAACATGGCGGGCGATTTGACGTTGCTGGACGAAGGGTCGAGCGAGCCCAAGCTCGTGCTGCGGGGCGCGCAGAAGAGTATTACGGCTGGTACGTTTCTCATTGTCTTCCTGTTCCTTTTATCGTTCTCCGCGGGGCCGGTGTCTTACATCCATCCATTGCACCTCCACCGTCTGTGCGCTTCTCGTCACGTCTCCCGATACTCTGTCTCCTGCACCATCTCGTGCGCCGTACCGGTCCCCTGCCGACGCGTCCTTTTCGCTGATCACCATCCCCAGGCGCCGTCACCTCATCGTCTGGAACATTCATCGCGGGCTCGTACGACGGGCGCGTCGTGCGCTTCGAGTCGTCCGGGAAGGCGGACGTCGTGCCTGGGCCGGGACATACGGGGCAGGTCGTCGGCGTCGCAGCTATGGGAGACGGGCGGGTGGTCAGCGTTGGGTTCGATGATTGTGCGCGGGAGATTGGCGGTGGTGGCGGGGAGAAGTTTGGGTACGTCCCTTTTTCTTCGTCTCATACGTTGTCGTGCGCACGCTCATGCTAATGCAGGACTACGACTGTTGCACTCGGTGGCCAGCCGCGCGCGTTGTCTGCGGTGGGTTCGGACGCGACGGCTTTTGTGGCGAGCACAGCGGGCGTCAGCGTCGTCAAGGATGGACAGCGCGTCGCCCACCTCAAAGTCGACTATGATGCGACGAGTGTCGGTGCCGGTGCGGGTGGAGTCGTCGCTGTCGGCGCGCAGGTGCGTCGGTACTTGTCTTCCCCCCTGGTTATGTACGCTGACGCATCGCAGGACAACAAGATACGGCTGTACGACTGGAAGAGCGGCGCGCTCTCGCCGCGGAGTGGGACGCTCGATGCGAACCGCGGGGCTGTAAGCGCGGTGGCGTTCAGTCCGGATGGGAAGTTGCTCGCTGCTGGTGACGTGCGTTCTTTCGATGTTGGCTACCGGATGGATGACATGCTGACGGTTGTTGCTGTAGTCTACTGGGAAGATCGTGGTATACGACGTCGCGACAGCCGCGGTAAGGCCTGTTCTGCTCTGTATCTACGCTCGCCGCTCACCTTCCACTCTTACAGCCGACCATAACCCGCTGGTCATTCCACTCTGGACGGATCGCGTCTCTCGTATGGCGCGCAGACGGCCTTGCGCTCGTGAGCGGCTCGCTCGACACACACGTGTACGTCTGGAGCGTCAAGGTCCCAGCGAAGTAAGCTGCGATTCTTCACTCCTTCTCATACCACTGGCTAATTTTCGGCAGGTACGTCGCTATACGGAACGCTGTACCGGGCGGGTGTGCTGTCGTTGGCTGGCGTGGGGACAAGGAGGTCCTCGGCGCTGGTGCGGACGCGTGCGTGCGTGTGTGGAGCGTCGAGGTACCGCAGTGAATGTTGACTGGACTTGCGGCTGATGGGACGTGTACGACTCCTGAACTGTACGACAGACACGAAGACTACTTGTTGTGTGTACTATACTCTGCTCTTACTACTTCTGAGTATCCTCTCCAAGCCGACGTGGAGCGGATCCCTTTTACAAAATGAAACAATCTTTTCACCCTCGTCTAAACACGCTGCGAGCCTGCTCAGCGACTTCGCTTTCCTGCGCTCCATCGCCGTCGCCTTTGCTCGTAGGACCGCCACCTTCGTCGTGGCGGCCAGTTGTCTCAGCATCGCAGCCGACAAAAACGCTCTATGTGCAGCAACCCGTCGCGCATACGTCTCCATTGCGTCGCTTCTCCTTGTCCCGATTACATGGGCCGCCAGGCCGAAGCAAAGTTGCCCCAGAATCATCGACGTGTACTGGACCATTACCGTAGCGACCTCGACCCGTT
Organism: Exidia glandulosa HHB12029; assembly: GCA_001632375.1. Taxonomy (NCBI): domain Eukaryota; kingdom Fungi; phylum Basidiomycota; class Agaricomycetes; order Auriculariales; family Exidiaceae; genus Exidia; species Exidia glandulosa. The sequence goes on along the minus strand of KV426194.1, from coordinate 77,263 downwards.
TTTTTGTCCCTTGGAGGTCGGTTACGAAGGCTCTTGATGCACTCGACAAATTCGCAGACCAGTCTGCCCAAGTCGGCATTGAAACGTTCCTTGTGGGGTATACGTAGCTTGGGCCAGTCCGCCTTGCCGTGGGCTTCGGGTAATGATACCAGACCACGGAATTCACTGGCAGACTTGTATACGAAGAGTTGGCAAGAAATCCCGGTGAAATAGCAAGTTACATTTCTGCATGATGAACATGGGCGTCAGTTTCATGTTGATGTCGCCGAACCTTGGGGATCTCGCTCACAAGTTGATGGGACGGGAATAAAAGTCCTCAATGAAGTTTGTGTGTTGCGCATCCCGCCGAAGGTTGAAAAGAGTCTGAATGAGTGTAAGTCTTCGTCGAGGACAGTGTATGCAAGTGCTTACTCTCAAAGGAACGTCGGCTAGAGGTTTCTCGCCGTAGCCCTGCCGATGAAAAGGAAAGACGAGAAGTCGAACGCCTCGCAATACCTCCCCAAAATTGTCTTCTTGAGCGTGGAGAGTGGAACTGCTCAATCAAGGACAAACGTATCAGACCATGCCTCGAAGTCAAGGAGCTGCTTTACGTCTCTCAAGCCTTCCTAGCGCATCAGAGAGACCCCCGGTTTCTGCAGACGTCAGAGTCGTTACCTTCTTCAAATTCTTGAGGATGGAATGGCGTCCGTAGAGTCTCTGAGCGCTGACTAGCGCTGACGAGCGAGGACGGTCCAGACTCCAGTGCGACGCGGGAACATGAACAGGCCCCACCATCGCTATCGTTGAAACGAGTACATGGGCGTGCCGTTCGAAACCCAAGCCGGCAGGTGGTCGAAGTGGCGTTCAGGGATCCGTTCGACGTATCTCGAATTCTGTCGTCCTTAGTGCGGTAGGTGACAATACATCTGGCCTCTCCACGCGCAAGGCAAAAAACCCAGCATTATGGCGTAGTGCGTGCGAGGCGCAAACCGAGAAGAGATGTACAATGTTAGCTTGTAAAGTGGATGCATTATGATGCTGCTCCCAGGAAGAGCCATTGGCTATGGTGATCAGCTGCCGTTGACCGATCTAGGCGCAAGAGTCCAGGAGGAGGGATCACATTGATGGGAGACAAAGGCCACCACATGAAAGCACAGCCAAAGGGATAGAACCATGCCCTCTTTAAGCGCACAAGTTAAGCGGCAACAACACTGAGATGCTCAGACGAATGACGGAGTGTTGTATGAGTATGAGACTGTAGTGAGAAAGTTCGGCGCCTTTCATCGCACGTAATGGCAGGGACAACGTGTACGTCGAAGCATCCCCAGTTCACAGAGTGAGTGCAAGCACGAATAGGAGTACTGTCCAGATGCTGAAATGAAAAGTTGCCAATGTTCCGCGCGCGTTCTCCCGGTGACTGTCGAGCGGGAAGCATCTAGTTGCAGGAAGTCGAGAGTGCCGCAGCACGTTAAGTTCAGCTCTCTGTCCAAGTAGCTGTGGCCATACGAGATACAAGGTATCCCACCTTACGAGGGGCTTCAAATCAGTGCAGTCGAAGACGGCCGAAGAGACAGCGCGCGAATCGGCAGGAAGGCAGAACCTAGCGAGATGGCCCGGACGCTATTAGTGGGCTGTCTGCGAAATGTTGTTGGCGATGTTCTGCAAGCATTCGGGCCGCGAATCGGAGAGTATGGGAAGAACGTGCCCGGCGGTGCTTGAAACGCGCGACCGCTCCTTGCTCCCGCCCCAACGCATCCGACATCCAGCACTCGAGAACGGCGCCGCTATGCCGTCGTCCAGCAAATGGAAGGAAGACATTTGGCTCAAGGTGCGCCCTGCAACTGGTCTGTAAGGCTGCGCGTTTCTGATAGCTTTGCGTTGCGCGCGCGCAGGTCACGAACGTTGTCGTCTTCTTCCTGTTCCTCGGCTCCAACATCTACACTGTCGCTAACCCAGAGGTGTGTGAGCTGCTCGACTCTTGGGTTCTGCTATATCCATTGGGTCTGTGGTCGCCACGTCGACGCGCGCCAGCGTTTCGTCGGGCTCGCGTCCGCAAGCCCCAGCCCTCCGTTCCGCGCCGGCGTATCTTCCAGGCCTATAACCTACCGTATCGCTGTCATACTCTCCAAAAGCGTAGGGATGTGACACGGCCGCCGTTGTGCGTTCGTCATCGTGCGCCTCGACGTTTACGCGCGTCCAGCGTGAGGATGCTGCCTGTTCACGGTCGCCATGAGCCTGTGCATCGCATTCCTACCGTGCGCCGCATCCCACCTCGTACACGATGCGCCCTCGTCGTTGCTCAGCGTCGGGACCTGCGAGTGGCGAGCGCTTCCGGGTTACCCGGCTTACGCGACACCCGTGGAACCGCGCGCCGCGTAGCTGCGTACGGCGGTCACTGCGCGCTGGGCCGTCGAGCATTGTCAAATATGTCTACGAGTTGCCGGGTAGCATGCCGAACCGCTACCCACGGACGAGTTAGAGTGTTGCAAGCAGTCGTCTTCCCTGCTCGCGCGCGGCAGGCGTGCCTTGCTCTGTCTCAGGCACCTTGACCGTCTGCGCCGGTCCCATGCCGTTGTTCGCGTGTTGATCGTCTCGCTGGCGTCCAGGGCGACGAAGGTGACTGCTGTCGCACGTTATCAGTGTGCGCACTCGCTGCCTGCGACTGCTCCGCACGCGCTCGTGTGTCATCGCGGTTCCCTGTCGATACACGCGAGTGGCGAGCGCTTACGGGCTGCTGCGGCCTTACCGCACACCCACTGTACTGCTTGCCAGGCGTAGTTTTACGCTTCATACCCGCGTCGTTGTCGTACGAAGCGGCTGTTCGCCACGCGACCCGCCTCATGAACTGTGTTTCCACAGTGTCTCCCTCAGAACGCGTGTGACGCCTCCATCCTTCCCGTTCCTCGTTTCCCCTGTCCGCGCGCGCTAACCCAGTTCCCCCACACAGGACGTATACCGCCTCCACCGCGAAACGTACCTCACGCCCGCCTACTGGGCCTTCCTCATCTGGACCTTCATCCACCTACTCCTCCTCGGTCTCGTCGTCTACCAATTCTTCGACTCTGGCAAGAGCATAATCATCGACGGCATCTCCTGGCGGTTCCCCTTACTCGCCATCTTGACGAGCGCTTTCGTGCATCTGAGAGCGGGCGGTCATTATGTCATGGCTTTTTTCGCGAGCTGTCTTGTGGGCAGCGCGGTTAGTCATATTTATTATGTGATTAAGAGGTATCATCGGAGCGAGAGTATGAACGATGAGAGTGCGTATCATTTTTCCCCCCTGACGGCGTTTGCGTTGGCTGACGGCATCGTATATGTAGTCTGGGTGCACTTGCCCTTTGGGCTGTATCATGGCTGGGCGACGGTCATGATTCTGCTGAGCGCGTTCGAGGCGTGGGGCGTGAACGCTGTGACGCACAAGGCGGGCGTGTTTACCAAGATCTTCGTCTTCCTCTCGCTGTGCGTACCTTCCTTCTTGCCTTCTGATCCATTCCGTATTTCCCTTCGAACCCTCCCTCTTCCACTGCGTCCTGCAACCTCCGGCGTGCGCTCCTCTTCTGCCTCCTTCCATGCCGCTCCTTCACTGCACTTCTTCTCAGCGCTCTCCATGGCGTCCCTCGCTGCTTCCCTCGCTAACGCTCGGTTTGTTAACGCAGGTTCTTCATGCAATCTACCTCGGCGGCGTACGCGTGGGGTAACGCTGAAGGCGACGTCGCGGGCTCGGCGGCCATCACGTGGGCGCTGTTTGCTATCTTCGAACGTACGTTCCTTTCCTTTCCTCGTCCTGCTCCGTATTCCGTGCGCACTGTCCGTCGGCGCGTATCATCGTCCGCCATCCTTTGCCGTTTGCCCTCGTCTTCTTTCCTTCGCCGACTGCCTTTCCCTCTCCAATTCCGTCCCCGTCATTTCCGCTCCTTCTCGTTGTCCGCTTTCGCTTTTCGACGAGGCGTCATTCGTTGCCGTCGGCGCTGCACGGCTCCTTCCCTCTTTTCACCTCCTTACTGGTATTCTGATCTCGCGCCGCAGACCAACGTACGAGCGACTTCATCCACTGGTCAGCCCTTGCATTCGGCATCCTCTCGTTATTGTGGGTCATCCAGAGCTCGTACAGGTGCGTTCATCTCTCTTCTCCCGGTTGTAATGCGAGTGCTAATGGTGGTGGTGGTGCTGTAGGACGTTCTTTGCACGGGCGAGGGAGGTGGCGACGGATGAGGAGCGGGCGCCGTTGGCGCGTGGGTGAACGTCAGACTGGAGGATGGAGGTTCAGACTGGTTTTTGCTTCGTTTTGGAGGTTGTATGTGTGTCCGATCCTTGTTCTGGTGATAATACACATGACTGCTTTTCCGTCTGCGCCGGCGCAAACTATTTGCTTCGTCCTGCCAGAACGAACTCAACGAGCTTCAAGTTGATTGCTGTGGGAAACTCTGAAGAAGGCAACGATTCGCCGTCTACCTGTTTCATGACTGAGTCGCTATACAGTCGGCGAGTAGTATACCTTTGACCCTACACAGGCAGGAACTGCCAGGCAGTGAGCGCATCGCTATAAAGGGTAACAGTCTTCATTGCTCAACGCGGCTGCTGTCCTGTGGGTGGCGCTTGAGTAGGTCTGAATCCACGTTCTACAGGTGGGGTTTGAGATATCTAGCGTCGCTCGCGGCGCTGGAATCCTCGGTTCACAGGACCAGTGTGTTTCAGGGGAGGAACGAGCCTCCACACAGAAACAAGTCTGTGTAGAGAGGATTAGGCTAGTCACGAATACGTTCTTTTCTCTGCTCGCGACTCCCACTGGCATGCGGCACCGCTCGTCTCGCGGCGTTCGACCGCATCTGGTTGTCTCTCGCTCGGTGTTCCACCCGCCCACCCTTACTAAAAATCGCAGCTTCTTCGTCTTTGGCTATCCAGCAGGCAAGCCTGATCATGAGAGTCGGCACACTCAGATGTACCGATCTGTCTCCCAACCCCCTCCTTCTCAGAGTCACGGTCTTAAACGAAGCGTAAGGAATGAGAAACACAGAGAGAATTTGAGATGGGGGAACTAGAAATGTACATCCCGAAGCCACAGATGCAGGCACATCAGTACTCCGGTATGACATGACTGGGAAAGTTTTTCTCTCATGTGCCGAGCGGGCAGAGTTCGTCAAAGTTCGGACAGCGTAGCAAGGCCACGGCCGCAGTGAGTATCGAACAGGAAGGCTACAGAATGCCACGTAAGATTAGGCACGATTTTGAGCCTGATACAATCACGATACAGCGCAGACAAGTTCGGAGGAATAGGAAAGAGAATGCGACAGGGCGTCGCAGCGTTAGCGAGGCACTGCGTGCACAACGGACGGGTTGAGCGAGGCATCAATGGCCTCCTCCGCGTCGTCATCAGCTACCCAGTCGAAGCCGGGACCAGCACGCGTGAACGCGATCCTTTTGAAGACGATGACCCTCGCGTCCTTGCACGTTTCTGAAATGTCCTTCGCCCATTGCAACCCCCGCTCGAAGACTACGTCGTAGTAGTCCATGTCAACAATCAAGACGATGTATAGGGCCGCAGGAAATGGCCGCATGAGCTGACTCCATGGTGGGTTCGCACTCGTAGTCTCCATCTGGGTGCGGAAGTGAGAATTCCTGATTTGATACAAGATGATGCTGATTGACGTACGTTCCAATCGTCCCGATTGTCAAAAACAATCTTCAGGGATGTGACGCCCGTAAACGGCGGACAATCTCTGATTATCTCCAGTATCGTAGCTCGATCGAGTCCATCCAGGTCTATACTTATGTATTTCAGGTGCTGGTGGCGAGCGAGGGGGACCAGAGTCGACGGGACACTGGGTCCATTGAGTGCGCAGGACTCGAGCGAGTGCGTGGGTGCGCCGTCAGGGAGCAATTGCATGAGGAGAGGATACGGGCCCTCGTAATGCACGAGGGTACTAGTAGCGACGGTCATATCCCAGTTGAATGGGATTTTCGTGATACCGACAACGCTTAGATGCTGCAGTCGGGGCAAATGCCGCTGTAGGAAGTCTATGCACCGGTCAGGCGTGTCGATTCGTAAACGTTGTAGACGGGGAAAGTCGATATTCTGGAGTCCGAGATCCTGGCCATCTGGGATCCAGCCATTGATGGACAGCGCAATAAGTCCAGGCATGGAGGACCAGACGGTGTGCAGTTCGTCTGCGCTCATCGGCGCAGCCCGACCGTCAACTACAGCGCCGACAAGCTGCGGAACATTGACCTCGAGGAAGCGAACATGCCGACCAAGAGTGACGTCGTCGAGTATGCAGAAGATTGCCTTGTGCCAGTTGTGAAGCAGGTCATGGACTGCGTCGCCCTTGTCGTCAAAGTGCACAGACCAGACCGCTATGTGTCGAAAGAGCAATGACTCGCTCATATCTCGAAAACGTCGGCACACGAGCGCAGTGCGCGTCAAGTCGAGCAGTCCAAGCAGAGCAAGTATTTTCTGCTCTAGCTCTGGAGGAAAGAGTCTGGAAAAGCGGTGTTCGTCCATCGGGAAGATGACGGTTCGGGTGAAAGAGGCGAAATAAGGCCGAAACGCCGGACAGTGGAACCACTGGGTCAATTGTATCCAAGATCCTCATAGTACAGGATAATGCAAAGCTAGCCATACAGAAGTGCCAGATCAGGCTACACGCAAAGAAAGCGGCCACAAGTTGAATAGCACAGGATGTCCCTCACCCTCCGCTTCGCCCAGAATATCCCCCCGTCGTACACGGGCATCTCGTGATCTCTCTCAACGCAAACAAAAATGTTTCCCGTTCGACCCCTTGGATGAATCCGCTGTGCGTGTGGAACGTCTGAATCCACCTGTGAAAGCCAACGAGCGAGTTCGGGGTCCGTGCAGGGAATGAGAAAGTGGATACTTGTGCAAAAATGTAAGGCGATACAGGACTGGGAGACCGCCCGACGCGGGCTCTTGAGCGTTTCGGGAACGAGTAGGAGGCAATCGCATAGCAAGAGATGCCGCAGTACCGCGAACCTTCTCGAAGACCAATACGCGCCGACCCGCGTCGTGCGATCTGTACAGCGAACCATACTCGGAGGAGAAAAGTGTAGGAGCGCAGAGAAGAGGAGAGAGAAACACAAAGAGCAAGACGCTGTGAAGGTGGCATGTAGTCCCCGAAAACGAACGAGTCGCGACTGCACTGGACATCCGATGCAACCCGACCACCTTTGAAACAAGCGAGCAGCAGGCAGCAACGCTGCGCACAACGCTGGGAGTCTGGTAAACGGGCTGCATCGCTATATCCAGCGCCGGAAAGAAAAGAGGCAGCGGGATGGGGCACGGAAAAGGCGCTGAACATCCAACACAACACCCTTTACAACCTGGCCAGGAAATGTGCACGGCACATTTGAAAAGTTGTAAAGAGGCTGTGTCGCTACCTCCAGCGCCCGACGAGAAGAGGACCGGGCATGCTACCAGACCAAACGGGCACTCAGGCTGAAGACCCGACACGCGCAGTCACCTCGATCAGTATCAGCGCAGCACCTCAGACTGCTATTTAGAGATAATCTACTAGATACCTCCCTATCAGCCTGTGATATGGCCTAGATGGTTGGTTTCCCGCATGCCAGCACACGCCGCGATCTACGGTCGAAACATTATGGCGTGCCCGCGGCATGCCTATCAGCTCCAACCGGTTTCTGGCCCATCTCCCGAGAATAATGGCGTTTTCCTGGCACGCAGTGATGGAGTCCTACGTGCCGCGGCATCCGCGCCGGGCATTGATGCCCATCGAAATCGCTCTAATACGCGTTCCGCGGCATGGCGATCTGCACCAGAGAGGCTTCGCATTTTATCAGCGATTGCCTGGGCCTACTTCATTCTTCATAGGTATGCCGCGGGCACGCCGCATGCGCCGCATGAGCGTGCCGCGGTACGCTCCCTAGCTCATATCACCGTCAGGTACACAGTCCCGGTTTTCTCAGGCACTCTCACATCCTAACCCCCACAATTCGAAGTTCGAACGCCATGGCCTCTAACGCAACGGCCCAACCACCCGCTCCTTCTCCCTCACCGTTCTCGCCGCGCGGCCAGGCAGAGATTATCGCTTTCTGCATGTCAGAAATGGAATCCAAAATCGACTTTCCCGTTGACGTCCTGGACTCGACGGACCGCGCAACAGCCAAGCTCGGCACTCGCGCGTTCGAGGCACTCTTCCACGTCCGCGTCCTTCGACGCTTTTACGCGAACACCTTCGACGGAGCGCATGTGCAGCTTACGGACGAGACCCGCGCGTACGACGCAAAGCTTGCACGTTGGGAGACCGACTTGGCTACAATCTTCGAGATGGCAAAGAACTACGACGATCTCAAGTACAGGTACGACACGCTCGAGGCACAGCACCTCCTCGTCTCGAGCGACCTTCTCATGTACGTTGCACCGGACCACATCATCATCAGCTCACTTTGCGCCTTTCAGGATGCGTGCTCAGAGGAACGGCTTGGGGCATCCTAACGGGGAGGCTGGAGACGTTATCGGATAGTCTTTCCTCTGTACGTACTCCCCGTGAGCGTGAGAGACTCGAGGTGGCGGTCGGTTATAAGCATCACGGAATTAAAACTACGCTCAACCCATCTTGCAATGGCGTCCCAACCTGCCTCGGTCGCCGACTACAATCGTCCGGGAAGCCCACCTTTCCACCCGGCGAACGATGACCTGCGGTCCCGCGCTAGTCGCACCCGCGAGGAATATGTCGAGCTCCATCGCCAGCTCACCGTCGCGTTGGAGACCGACACGCCATCATCGTACGAGATTTTCGACCGTCGCTGGACCGACCTCGTCAATGTGATGGACGATCGCGACTACTGGGAGGCGCGTTGCCTGCGCTATCACTCGCGGTACCTTACCGAGGTGCGGCGCACGCGGGATTACAAGGCGCTCGTCATCGCGTTCCGCCGTGAGAACACGCGCTTGCGCGAGAGCATCAAGGAGCTTCGTCAGGAGATCAGCGTCTTGCGGGCCGAGCTGGACGAGCAGTTCCAGTACCACACCATCGTTGACTTGGAGAGCGAAGTACTCGACGACCTAAGCTCCGTCTGCGCTGTACGGAAGGTCAACATCTTCGAGGACGAGGGTCCGGCGCTGCGCGCGAATCGTCAGGTGTCCTAGAATGTACGGCTTCCCATGTATGCTCGCAAACGCTATGTGGCAATGATGACGTCGTAAATTGCACGATGAACGCTCAGTACACCAGCACACGCGATACGGAAGACGGTGAGGGGCAATGGAGGACGAATGGAGATGTGGGAGTGGGGCTATGCACGCATGTTGGGCCAGTCAGAATACACGCCAAGGCGACTCTTCTACCGCCTCTGGCGTAGCCGGGCGCAGACCCAGGGCCGTGCGCCAGGACGCGGACTGCGACGGCGCGAGCGCGTTCAGGCCGCTGTCGAATATGTTGATCATTCCCTGCACGCTCTCGAGACGTGTCAGGACCGCCCGCAGTCGGTCCTCGGCGCGCCGTACCTCATCCTCGACGCGCCTGATCTCTCCCTCGACGCGCTCTGCGTGCGCGACCGCATCTCGTAGACGCCGCTGATGATGCCGGTTGAGGTGTTCGATGGTCTGAGATGGTGTGCGCTCGAACGGGCGCGTGAGGGAACAGTCGGACGAGCCTGATGCGCCACCATCGTCGTTATCCCACGTCGCGGTCTCCTGCTCGCGCCGCAGGAAGGGGAACATGCGGTATAGGCGCGCGTCGCCCGGCGTGTCGAGCGTGCGACCATAGATGGGCTCCTCGCGTGGGTCCAGTCTAACACCACTGTCAGCGATGTCTCGAATGGAGGAGGGATTTAACATACGCAGACATTAGCAGGCGTCCGTCGTCGAACATATGCTCGCGCATGGCCCATGCGAGTTGCGCGATCTCGGCCTCCGTAAAGAAGTTGAGCTGCTCGAGGAAACGCGGACAGCGCAGGATCGCGCGCGAATGGAGCATCCATCCTAGATCCATCGTCTTGTGCGCGAATGGCCAGAGGCTCGGGTCGATCTTCCTTCGTGCCAGCATGGGCTCCAGAACCGCATGCACGGTGCGCGGGGCGAGGTCGCCTCGCTTGTTGTAGCCCAATGGCTTCACGTTGTGCTTGTCGGGCGTGTGCCAACGGAAGTCGACCTGCGTGAAGTTATGACTGACGGCCGAAGCTGCGCCGTACTGGGAACATCGTTAGCTAGGTACAGGCCACAGCGGTGTTCGAGCGTACCGCGGCATTCATAAGCATGGCCGCGCCGTGACCGCTGGCGCTGGCATTCCAGCCAGAGTAATCAGGATGACGGTCGAAACGCCAGCCATCGTTCGGCCAATGGTCACCCAGCCCGTTATCGAAGGACTCTTGTCGTGTCGGTGACGGACCACGCTCTTGAAGTGTTGGCCAGATACGTACACGACGTGGACGCCGCTCTGGCAATGGTCCCCAAACCGGCGCGGGTGGGATCCTGAAGCGTACTCGCCCCTCATGCTCGTCGGTATCGCTTGACGTCGGGTCCGCGATCTCGTTACCACGGGAAGGCGAGCACTGGCGAGGCGAGGGTGCTGAATCTATCAGCATACGTTGGCGACGCGCTGCACGCTTAGAACCGGCGTCCATGGCGTGAAAGGAACGAGCGGCGGACTTTGTACGTGCGCGCACGTTCCGTCTCGCCACGTTTCGGCAGTACACTATGGCATGAAGTCCTAGGCGTTGCGAAGTGACCGCGTTCTGCCAGTCATTCGCTGTCTAGACCACCTGGAGGCACCGCGTTTTGCCTGTTCCTCCTTGTGCGTGCCCTGCTTCCTCGTTCCTCCAGGTGTTCGACTGTCAACGGCTTTCTGCAGGTGCATCGCGTATCACTCTCCTTCTGACAACCGTCGCTAACACTGTCGCTTTCCCGCTTGCATATTACTTTACAAAGAAGAGCTTAAGCACTCGGTTGTCACAATCCAGCCCACACTCGTACGCCACAATCCTCATTCCTTCTCCACGCGCTCTTCCACGTCCTCAGCTTCATGGTATATTATGCGCGCCCAGGACGCCCGTCGACGCGCTGGTTGCTTCGTGGGTCCCTATCCGGCATTCCGGCCCGCGCGTCAGAGTTTCGCAACATGTCTACGTCGTCATACACATCTTTGCTCGCGTGCTCTTCGCCTGAACTCGGTCTCGGCGTGCAGTACTAGTCCTTGCTGACCCGTTCTCGTATCTTGGACGGGAGCCAAGGCTGGGGATTCTGTCAGTCCGTTCTGAAAAGACTTGATCAGCATGCCGCGGCACGCTCATCTGCGAAACCCCAACGCATGTGTGTCATCAGACAGAAAATCAAATTGGGTCGCGGACTGCTTGTGCGTCTCGTAGGCTTTCCGCGGCACAACGTGATGAACTGCGTGTTCCATCAGCCCGTAGCATCACGGATGTTAATCGTCTATTTTCCGAATTCGACATTCTGCTGGCATGACGCGCATGCCCGGGCATGGCTTGTTCCGGTACATATGCAATCCTGGGAACGCAGTCAAGGACCGTGCGTCTTTCGAAGGATCCATCAATTATTGCACATGACACACTGGTTCCCGCCTGCAGTGCCAATGAGTCTGCCGCTGGCACGCTCAGTCGCCGTCAACGAATGCCGCGGAATGCATTCATTCACCTTCAGAGGATCTCCATGTTCGCGAGAAAACTGCTGATTCCTCGTCGTCACGACGGCTTGCATTCCCGGCACGGCTATGAAGCACTTTTATACCGTGGGCATAATTCTCGTCGCATGCTGGCACGTTCCACAAGCACACTCCCCATCTCGCAAGCACACTCCCATCTCGTATTCTTCAATGTCCGCCGCGTCCAATACTCGCAGTAAAACTCCCTCCGGCGCTAAGGGTCTCAAGCTTGACGACAGCGGACGGAAGCCGCTCGAAGGGGATACGTTCGGACGCAGCGGGCCCTCCTTGCCCGTCGCCGTTGCAGCCGCCCCTACCGTCAAACCTGCCCAATCTCGCGTATGTCCACCTCGTGTGCGTTTCCTAAGGCTTGCTCGCTGATTTGAGTTCTCTCACATAGGCTAGAAGCCTCGCTCCCTCGCGCACTTCCGCTGAGAATGTGGAGCAGGCTCGTGACCAACAGGGAGTTGAACGTCCTCCTCCGCGGAAGAGGCAGCGAATGCAGGTGCGTGCAAAGGAGTGCAACGGTTTCAGTCCTAATTTTTGCGCAGTCTATGCCTCCTTCGGCGTCTTCGACGCACGTTCCTGCGTTCTCTCCTCTTGCGGAGGAACCGTCCTTGCTTGCGCCTCAATCCTCGAGCGGTCCGTCAGGTATGGCGTCCTCGTGGGAGCTTTCAACGTCGGAAGATCGCCTAACACTCTCCCCAGTTCCTGCCCCCGTTCGCGCTCGTGCGGGATCTCCAGTCGTAGAGGATGTCGAGGACGAGGAGGTGTCTCGACGGCGCACGGCCAAGACTCGTATGTCCATCACCTCTCATCTGGGTGTTGCTGACTAAGCGTCCTATGTAGTCTCCCCACAGTCGCCGAGCATCCTCGTCGCCGAGTCCGAGTGGCAAGCCGAGCAGGATAATAAGGCAGCCAAACAGGAGAGGACGGAGAGACTCGAGAGGAGTATGTCGCTCTATTTAGTTCCCTTCCCCGTCTTGCTCATACCCTACTGCAGTGCGCCAGCGGCGGAACCAGACGCCTGCTCCACGTGCGCCCGTTGTCAGCGAGGATGACAGCGATGAAGACGGAGATTCGGTTCCCAACGCGTCCGCCCAACGTGGTATGTATTTACCGTTTGTGTCGCTTGCCATTCGCTCACTCGTCTGCAGCGCCCGTGCAGAAACCACTCTTCGATCCCGATTTACAGGGCTCGGACTCAGACTCGGATGGCCGGCCGTCAGTACCGAGTGTTGGTCGCAAGCACACGCTTGAGGAGATGCTGGGGCAGCGCACCTCAGCATCGCCCCCTCCCACTTCGTCAACGGGGCCTTCCAAGCCACCCGCGTCACGCCCATCGTCGCGAAGCTCCTCCCGCGCACCGCCAGGAGCACAGACAAAGGCCTCGCGCCGACCCGCGCAGTCCCCTGCACGTGCACCCTCCGATAAGTCGCCGAGGCACGGAAAGGCCCCCGCCGCCGGCGCCGAATCGGAGCCTCTCCCAAAGGGCCTCAAGGAGGCCACCGAGACTATCAACGCGATCGTCGCCCCTCTCACCGACATCCTCGGCGAGGAGGAGACTGAGTCGTCCGGCGCGACTCTCGCCGGAGACGCGCCGAAGCCGTCGGAGCTCGACTACAACCAGATTCTTGGCGACCCGGACGACGACGATCTCGAGGAGTGCGATTACGACGGCGCCGACCAGATGGACGACGACAAGGACAAACCCAAGACTGGGTTCAGGCGCGGCAAGATCTCCAACGAGCACATGGAGCTCATCCTCACCGCCGTGCGGCTCTTCGACGAGACTCTCACGGATATCGCGCGCGAGAGCGGCAAGTCCCTTTCGTACATCTATCGCCTCGCCATGCCGCACCTCAAGATCTCGCGCAAGCCGAACTTGTTCAATCTCTTTGTCAAGCGATGGTGCTTCCAGAACAAGATGCAGCCCGGCGGTACGTACCTACTCAGCAGCCGTACTACCGTGTCTTACACCTTGCAGAGTCGTTCCCTCAACTTCGCGAGCGCTTCGTCGCAGCCTATCGCGAAGACGTCCTCCCCAAGACCGAGGCCGAGAAGCAGCGGCTCCGCGCTGAGCTCCTCAAGTGGAACGAGACGTACGAGAAGAAAGACGCTGAGACGGTCAAGAAGGAGGGGAATCTCTACAAGATTATGCTTCAAGCTCGGCTCGAGTTCGAAGTCCTCGTGCGTAGATTTCTATCAATGATTTACCTCCCATTGTTTGGCCGAGTCTAATCTAATCTCAGGCACAATACTACTACCGCTTCTATGACATTGCTACTTTCGGGTGGTGTGTCTCGATCGCACCTGGCGATATCCACGCGACGCAGGCAAACTCGACATTTGCGTCCACGAAGGCAGCCGGGAAATGGATGGACTCGATGGGCGCGTCTATCCCTAAGGCTATGGACGAATTTGCCGCCGTCGTCAAGTACGTGTCGTGTAACTTGCAATTCTTCACCTTCCTGACATTCTGACATTCGCGCAGGGTACACAAGGCCGCCGAGATCTCCATGAGCGACTGGAGCAAGGAAAAGCAGGATAAGGTTGTCCCGCGCGGCGGCGACGATGTTAGGGAGCGTGCGAAGGCATTTCTCAGACATCTCCAGAGTACGTCTCAAGCCATGTAATTTCGTATCATACCCAGGGTAACTGTTTTTGTTTTGTATCAGAACAAGCAACTGGCCACGCTCAAACCACGGTCCAATGGAAGGCCTTTCAGGGAGTCCTCGCTCGTAAGCAGAAGGTCGTCATGAACTGGCCAGAGGGTCTGGCGCTGCCGGTGGGCACGAAGTACGCGTTCATGGGCAGCATGGAGAAGCTCAAGTCTTTCGTCAACCTCGTGTTCGAGATCATGCGCGACGAATGCCCTCCGGAGCGACGCATTTACGTTCGCGACATGAACAAGGGTATGTTTTACCTCATGCTTATGAGATACGATCTTCCCTCGCTCACGCAACTCGCAGACGAACTCGAGAACTACGATGAGAGGCGGATTACGGCAGCCTGGAGACGCACCCCGATCTGGAGGGATACGACTGGCAAGCCTCTTCTGTACGTTGGCGATGCGCTGAACGCTACGGGCGCCGACGACGAGGGCGACGCTGAGGAAGCGCCTGAACCTTCTGAGCATGCGAAGATGCTCGAGCAACGCGTTCTCGAGAGGAAATTTCGGGAGCAGCAGAAGGAGGAGAAGCGCCTTGCGAAAGCGGAGAAGGAGCGCGAGAAGCGGTTGAAGAAGGAGGCGAAGGAGCTCGAGAAACCCAAGAAGACGGTCAAGAGTGCACGGAAAGCGCGCGACCCCAACGACCCACAAGTTCGTCGCGCCCAGCTCATGAAGAAGCAGTCTGCAACAGTCGGTGCACTCCCGAAGGTCAAGCCGTCGCAGCCGAAGCCTGACTACATCGACGCCGTTGACGGGAATGTTAGCGCCAGCACGAGCACCAACCACAAACGCGGGCGCTCGTCTTCCCACTCTTCTTCCTCCACCCGGTCGTCGCGGTCGCAGTCGCGGTCGCGGTCGCCCTCGTCATCACACAACGATGACGACGATGACGGTCCGGCCCGACCGCCCTCTCGTTCTTTCGAACCGTCATCTTCCGCGTTCACCGGCCTGCCCGCCGCAGGCGTTCCTTCAGCCTCTTCCAGCGCACACCCTCCTTTCCTCGCCTTACGCAACCGTCAACAGCTCGGTGGGGGTGAAGCTGTACCAGGTGCGCATGTCTACGTCTCACGCTGATCTGTTCTTGCGCGCTCACATCATTATGCAGGGCCCACTCGACCCTTCGTTCCTCGTGAGATCACTCCTGCTAGGTCAGAGAGCAGCGCTCCTAGCTCCCTCGCAGGCGCGGTGGACCTGTCCCTTTGCGGACCCAGCACGTCGTCCGTCGCGTCCCGTCAACGACCTGCTCCTGCTCGCGCGCATGTCGTAGAAAGTTCCCTCGCGGGTGCGCTCGGCACTTCCTTCGGTGATACCGTCGCGCCGAGCGTACCCGCCAGCCATGGTCTTCCTCGCCGTGATCCAGTTGTCAGCGCGTCACGGGCGCGCGCGCCGCCGTCTTCCACCGACACGTCTTGGGATCAATATACAGCCGCGCCTGCTCTTCACGCGCCCGCCGCCGCGAGCACAGGTGCCTACGCACTACCATCGGCGAACAGCGCGTACGCCGCGCCTCCCGCCAGGCAGCCGCAGCGCGTCGCGCCGCATCCGCCGCCACCCCCTGGGCGTCCCTCCGTAGCGCGAGTACCCGCGCCGAACCAGCGTGTCCCTCCGCCGCATGTGTCGCACGGGGTTCACAGCACTCATCCGCGCCAGCCTGTCGCAGGGCCTTCTCGTCATGGCGCACGACCGCCACGCCCTGGCCCGTATCCTCCCCCTTCCATCTCTCGACCCCCTCCCCCATCGCATGCTCCTACGACTCTCGACTCGACAGTAGATCTTCTGCGTGAGGAGATCTTCAGCATGCGGCAGCAGATGGCGGCGCAGTTCAAGCAGCAGACGCCATCGTCTCACTCGCGCGCGCCCTACCAAGCCCCTCTCCTCGCCCCCGCTATAGCGCATGCAGCATCTTCCTCATACGGACCGGGATACGGGCAAACGGCGTACGGGGAAACGGCGTACGGGGAGACTGTACACGGTGCGGACGACTACGCCACGCAGGGCTACAGCGCACATGCCGACAGCGCACAGGGAGTCGGAGAGCCTGTGTACGGTGCTGTGGAGTACGACGAGCAGACCTACGACGCAGCGGCGTATGACGGGCAGACGTATGGCACGCAGAGCTACGGCGAAGCGGCATTCGGCGACCAGCAAGGCGTGCAGGAGGACTACGTCGACGGCGCGGTGTCGTATGGTGGAACGGGCTACAGCGAGCAGGCGCTGAGCGAGAACGGGTACGCAGACGCGACTGTGGGGTTGTACGGCCAAGACACGTACGATGCGCCGGTGAACGGGCAGCATGACGCGACGGGAACTTATACGTCGTATGCTTGGGGACAATAATGACTTCGTACCTCGCTGTTCTCGTTCTCCGCGTCACTCTTGTATTGCGTCGAAGCGAACTTTAGTTCCCTTGTTTCGAATCAACTTGCACGCCAACCTTCGAGTCGTCAATCTTGAGTGTAACTTCGAGTTAAGAGCGAGGTAGATTACAACTTCTGCCAGTACAATAGTCTGTCGATCTGCTTAGAGCGTAAGGTACCTGAATCCCTCGAGTAGAGCTCCACCAATTCCTCCAGCGCTACGCGGATAGTCGTTGCAGCAAGCACAGTATCCTCGAGTTTGGCTGCGACAACGTGCTCGCGACACGCAGCGAGCGCAGCTGCGAAGCGTCCTAGCTTCAGCACGACATTCACAACCTCCAGCGGCCTGTCCACGAGCTTCGTAAACGCCTCGACGGGTTCATTGGCCTTCCGCATGCGAACAGCACTCTTCGTAAGCTCGTGGAACTGCGCGCGGTCTGTACGAAGCCTCTGCTCTGGACGCCAGCCGCGCAGATCTTTGGCGAGCGCAGCCTGCAGCTTGACGAGGCATGTGTACTCGGATATAGACATTTCTCCCCTAGTCAGCTAGTCCTATGAGCGGGCGACATGTCGTTTTATGGCAGACGAACCTTTGCTACCTGGGGCAGAAGTTCTCGCTCTCGTGCAAGGACTTGCTGTACGCCCTTCTCGTGTTCTTTCTTGCGAGCTTGGTTGAGATGCCAGCGATCTCGCGCCTTTTCGCGCTCGCGCTCAGCGTGTCTGTACAGGGATCACGCACCGCGTGCATCTGCAACTTCTGGGTACCACATACCTTTCGTAATACGCTCGTTTACGTTCGCACGAGTCCTTGTATACCGCCTTGCGTCCTCTCTTGGTTGCGGCTGTGGTGGGTCCCATAATTTCGGGCGTTGGTGTGGCCAAGGTGAGCGTCAAAGGACAAGAGGCAGCAAGACGATCCGGTCCTTGCCCTTCCAATGGAGCCCTTTGGATTTAGAGTCGCTCAGTCTATGCGACGTTGCTCATGGACAGGGTCAGTAGATCGTCAGGTATATTGAAATTCACAGCAAGACTAGCAAGAGGACGCAATGTCCGCAGAGTGAAGAGCACACAATGTTTTGCGACCTGTATGTATGCGAGCTCGGTCCGAACATTCACGTCGCTGGGAGACTCTCAGGCAACCAAGACATATGAGCCTCGCTGTACATGCCCTCTATGACCTATGGATTTGTCTCGTGACGTGTTTCTACCCCGAATACTACAGGGAGGGTAAGAGATGCGACTTCAGGTCGACTTCGGGACGAAATTATGGCGCAGGTTTAGAGGTCCCCTGGTCGTTGGCAGCGTCAGACAAGGCTTCATCATTGCGAAGGATAGCGCTCGCAGGGACCTAAATACATTTCCACCACTGTGCCTTGCTTCACGCACCGCCGCGCAAAGGATATTGCTCGTTTGGAGAGACTTCGGGACGAAATTCAGACACCCTTGCAGCGCATAGAGGACTCGGTGCGGACATTCTTGCACGCAGCACTCGCGGTGTAGGGATACTACGTATAGCACAATATTTATGAAGTAGGCTACGCGAGTTTGACCGTAGGCTTCGGCGAGGACGTCTTAGGCGTCGCCGAAGCCGGTTGTGACCGCTGCCCTTTCCCGTCCTCCCATGTCGCGCATCGCAAAACCCCGTCGCGGCAGGACCAAGAACTACGCCGCCGCCGCCGCCGCCGACGCTGCTGTCTCTGGCGGCGACACAGTGCTATCAGGTCCATCCGATTATACGCTCAGCGACTTCGCGCTTCAGCCTTTGGCCGACGTATCGCACAAGGCTCGCAAGAAGCCCGGCACCACCAAGTTTCCCAAGGCCATCCGCGAGAACGTCGTCTTGGGCGTTGGGGGCGGGTCTGAACAATTTGTTCAACGCTCACACCTGCCCGAGTCCATCGTTCCTGGCGCGTCTGCTTTAATGACCCTCGTTGGCGCTGCTTCGACTTCGGGCAAGGGCACTAAGCTGAAGTTGGACGACTCTACGCATGAGCTCGTCACGCCCATGGACTACGACGACTCATTCAACAACGTGGTCGCGTCTCGCGACCCAGGGCGTCACCGCCGTCGCCGCGCAAAGCAGGCAGTGACCTGGCAGTCGGTGGTGGTCCCACTGCTTGTCCACGTACTGCTACAGCAGCGGCATGGGGTGGCCGTATCTGCACCTGCGCCAACGGGTCTTTGTGGATGCGCTGTGCGCAGTATGTCCATTGTCCGGTGCGACATTGATGGTGCGTTGGCCCGCGCTGGAGCATGTAGCGCATAGTGCTGATACACGGCCAGGAACTTCGTTGGAGCGTTTTGCGGTCTGTTCCTGCAGCCCAGTGGCAGCGCGACTCGTAGCAGAAGGCTACTTTCCCTGTGCACCGACGCGCCCCTCCGTCGCGTTCAGCATTCAACTCTTGGAGTTGATATCGATTCATTCCTTGAACGTCGCGCCCAACGTCACAGCTTGGGCGAGTACCCTCGAAACATTCTGGTACCGACGAGGTTACACTGTCGCTGAGAAGGTATGAACATGGCGCGCTCGGTTGCGATTACCGTACTGACTGTAACTGCAGAGAGTGTTTCGAACGCGTCTCGGCAACGCGCTGCATTGGTACCAAGTGGTGAAGAACCAGATGGAAGCCGCGGTGTCGCGAGCCGTCCATGGTTAGTACATTCAGATAGGAGGATGGCGGACAGGAGCACTGACAGCTTGCGTCAAGTCGTGCGACAGAGTCGGTCACGGAAGAGGAAACGCGCTAACGACGTCAACCAGGCGACGACGACGACTCCAGCGCGCAAGCGGGTCCGGTTTCTGCTACCACGCTCAGTGCAGGAGACGGAATCCGACGAGGGTTCGGACATTGCAGGCGAGCAGCTGCACATTGTCGTGGCCGGAGATAATGAGGCGGGCGACAACGAGACCAGTGTCGACACCCACGCCAGCCCCTCAGGCGACACGTCGTCAAGCGACGCGCGAGGCACGCACGAGCCTGCGACCACAAACGAGGGTGCATCCTCAGACGACAACCAGTACAATGCGAGGCGCCGTCCTGCCGGAGGGCGGCCAGCCGAGTACCTACGAGAACGCTGCCCGCTGTGTTTCGGAGGGCCTCGGCCGGTGCTTCAGCTCACTGGGTACGTGTGCAGACACGCAGGGTTACAGATCGGCGCTTACTTCCTTCTTAGATCACACGTTATCGTCTGCCTCGATGCGAACTTCTCGCAGAAGCGCAGACGCTCGAACTACACCGATCCTGCCCTGTCGTACGAGAACTCGCGATTCGTAGATCCTTGCGATGTTGAACGGATGGAGAAGGAGGTCGAAGAGAAGCGGAGCAAGGTAACGAGGAAGAGGAAGAAGGGCACGTCGGCCAAACTCGACGACGCAGTGCTCGATGAGTGCGAGCACTCGTTCCTCGCAGCTCAGGAAAAGGTCACCAAGGCGTCCAAGAATTACTACGCCGATACAGGCCTGATGGCCATACTTTGTCGTCACGACCAGGTCCTATACGTCGTCAACATGTCAACGCCGGGCGAGCGCCAACATTACGCGCTGACGCTGCTCCGCGAGGTCTTCAATGGGCTCCCGCCCGATTGGTCGGTCGGCGTTCTATACGACATTGCTTGCCAGCTGTCGCGTAGCATCGAGAAGGTGTGTTCAACGTGCTCCTGCAGGACTACAGGATTGGTGCTAATTGGTTACAGCACAACTTCTTGCCCGAGTTTGCAGACAGAATGGCGTTTGGCGTGTCCGTCTTTCATGCATATGGGCACCAATGGGCGTGCCAGCTTGTATTCCACCCTCGGAAGCGAGATGGATTCGGGCTCACGGACGGTGAAGGTTGCGAGCGCTTTTGGAGCGCGTTACGTGGCCTTATCGCGTGTCTTCGAGTGTCTGGGGTATGTCACTTCGCCATACACGTGAAGCAGCGTCCTGATAGCAACAGTACCACCGCCGGCTTTACATTCTCGACAGGCAAATGGAGTACGTGGCGGCTCAAAATATCTACAAGATGGGCAAGTGGCTCGCGCGTCGCTGGTCTCTTACCAGAAATCGGTTGTACGAGGCAACTCTGCGTCTGGACCTCATCAACGTACCGGACAACGTTCTCGCCTCGCAATGGAAGGCTCAGCTTGAGACGCAGCTCGCGCCCGCACCACGTACGTTACGGTTGAGCGTGCGTGGTACATGTGATAGAGCACTCATCTTTCTGCAGGACAATCGAAGTACGCAGGCGACAAGGCGGTCGAAGGGATTCTCCTTGATATGGCGCGCATCGAAGAGCTTCGGGACGAGCGGCGCAAGACGCGCGCAGATCTGAATGCGAAGGCGCATAAGATCCCAGCGCGCGAGGTGCAGGCCCTGAAGGACGACCTCGACAAGGGCACCGCCGAAGCCAAGCGTCTGCGCGAGCGAGTCGCGCAGAAGAAGGCTGAACTCGGTACTGGCGTGTTACGCGCGTTCGAGGAGCTACGCGGAGACGCGTACATTCGAGCACGCGTCAATGCTCGCGCGTTGCGTGTGAATATTCGAATGGCCATTCGCGCGCACAAGTTCGAAAGGGAGAAGTTGGAGCGCAACTATCGCCGTCAGGTCATGCGTACGTCCCTCCACATGTGCTCTATGTTCGAGGCGAGCCACTGATACTCGCAGCAGAGAACAAGGACCACGTGCAGACAAGGGACTTGGTGCACTCGCGCGAGAAAAACATCAGCGCGATGGTGCGGAAGTTCAACATGATCGTGACCCAAATGGAGGAGCTGCTGAAGACGGCTCCCGGTCGGCGTCGCGACAAGCGGCCTCCACGGCGCCTGGACGCCAAGAAGCTCTTCCGCCTCGACGTCGACGATGACATCTGGCAGGAAGACCCAGGACTCGGCCCGCAAGATGAAGGAGATCTTCCGCAATGGCAGGTTGACCGTGACGTTCGAGAGGGCATTATCATGTTTCTCGAGCGTCAGCGCTGTCTGGAGGAGGTGGAGCGTCTGAACGCAGAGGCACGCGCGCTTTTGGGGTGGTGGTTGGAGGAACGGGACGTCTTAGAGGAATTTTGTCAGAGCGCTGAAGGTACGTTCCACTAAACAGGCGGATCTGCACAGGCTGAACCCTGCGTGTAGATCCTGCGATGCGCGCCGCGGGCAAGGTTCGGCTCGCTCAGCTGGAGGACTGCGCAATGGCGTGGAACGCAGAGCTCGCGCGAACCGAGTTGGGCGTCACGTTCCCGGTGCATTACGCGCGTCGCGAGGAGCAATACGTCCCGAGTAACACCGACGACAACATCGAACAAGAAGCCGAACGTGTGCGCAATGTCAGCGTGGCGCCGGGCGCGCTGGAGGACATTGCAGATGAGGGTGCGATGGGGCCAGACGAGGCGCGCTTGGACTCTGAAGGCCGTGCGAGCGACAGCGAGTCCGACACCTGGACAGACGCATCGTCCGCTGACGAAAGTCCCGAGGAGGATGATGCAGACGCGCCGCTCCTCGATCTCGTCACAACGGCCGACGACGGAGGTGACAGCGACGACGATGCAGCTGGTCCCCCGGGCGCTGCGCTGACCATTCCCGCGACTGGCGCTGACACGGATAGCGACGAGGACGATCTCGATGACCCACCGCCTCCCGTCCGACAGGCTTCCTCGCCTGCTAAGTTGGAGAAGACCGTCAAGCGCGGGAGCTCTGCAGTGATCCCGCCAACAGCAGAGGAGGGCTCAGCGCAGCGGCCGGTAGATGTTGACGCGCTCGACGAGGACACGATCAAGGTCCCGGCGCGTTCTTTGCGACGCTCTTCGACGACGCAGAACGAGCAGAATCGGATGTGCGGGCCATACGAGTGCCTCGGGGAGGACGTAACGCGCATGGCGCAGCGGACGACGTGGTTGAGTGGGCAGGGGTTAGCCGTCTTCGCCCAGGCGCGGCACGCTGAGGTTGGAGACGTCGCGGTCGGACACCTCCCGTCCGACGTCTTCCTGGACGTTGACGCGCACCGATGCGCTCGAGAAGCGGGAGACGAGCAGCAAATGTCGGCGAACCAACAGTACATCACTCACAAGTTGGCGCACGTACGTTGTGTTCCTCAGCTGATCTTCAGTTACTTATGAGACGAAGGTACCTCCACCGTCTACGGCGAGAAAATGGCTTATCGTCGTGCACATATTGTCGCCGCAACATTGGACCCTGTTAGAGGTGTGTTGGCAGACGCGCGAGTTGAGGTTCTACGACAGTCTTGCCGCCAATGGGTCCTACGATCTGCGCGTCAAGGCGTTGGCGTTGGAGTTCCTACGCGTTTGCGAGGCGATTTACACCTGCAAGTTGGACATTCCGTCGTGGGTGTGGATCGGGGAGAAGGTATGACATCATTGGGTGATTGGCACAAAGGCTAACGACTATCTCCAGCGTGGGAAACGCCAGACGAACTATTACGACTGCGGCCCCTTCGTCGCGGCGGATCTGGTCAGCTTGTTGTCGTCGGACGAGCCAAGCGGGGTACTCCAGAAGGAGATGCGAGCGTGGCGCAAGTCAATGGTTGAGTTCATGCGCTCGTTAGAGGTGCCGCAGTACGTTGTAGTCAAGCGTAAGAAGTAGGCAAATAGTCAAGATTACGCCGGCGGCCGGTTATAGCTATATTTGTGTACGTTACTTGGCAAATAGACGTCTTTGCAACCAAGATGCCGTGCCTAGGCTGCTGGCACAAAGTGATGGGAGCGTGAGAATGGTCAGTATTGATGCTGCGTAGACATAGGACATCTCTAGATCACGAATCGCGAATGATCGACAAGAAGTAGAAGCACATGCGGTCCCGTGTCCTTGTGGTGTTCCCTCACGCAGAACGTCTGCAACGACCACGACATGGAGGCATCTGTGGTATTACGCTCATCGGATGGCCTTACACGATACGTCGAAATCGAGGATATGGTCACATGGCGGGATGAAGAGGTCGGGGAGGCGAATTCCGGATCACTCTGGATAGTGCGTGAAGTACTGGACGGCGCACGCAACGAGTCAGTCGTAGCCTACGGGTAAGCTACTTAGCACGTCCATTGCGTCAGAGTCCTTCTGACGCGAATCGAGACCTTCGGCCGCAGTGGACGAGATGCGCAGGGAAATGCGCGAGGACGTGGTCGCAGCGTTCTTGCACGCCGTGTTGGTACTCAAGGTAACGTTGAGACGGGAGTTTATGAGATTCTCACTGAACATTGCAAAGGTCTCATTCGTTTGTAGTGCGAAGGTCGAAGAGATACTGCGTGAAGCTACTTTCTCGCAGAGGATTCAGCAGGGAAGAGGACTCACCTGGCGCGCGAGAGATGTAGCCTAAAGTAGTAGTGTCCGCGTAGTATTGGCTTTGGACCTGTCTATGGTTGTGGAGTTAAGACACGACGGTAGGCCGATCCACAGACGTCGTCGAGACCGGCGCTATGTTGCGTCGTGATGCTTCCTCACACTCGGAAGAGGATGCCGCGGCACGCCTATGTGAGTGAACGACGAACTGAGAGTTATGCCGTGGAATCACCGTACACCACGCGCAGGCGTTAGCATCGGTTTGGCAATCGGAGAGTATGCCGCGGCACGCCTATGTGCATGAGCGACGAACTGAGAGATGTGCCGTGGAATCGGCCTGACCCTAGAAGACTATGCCGCGGCACACGTATGTGCGTCGAACGGCGAGCTGATACGCGTGTCGCGGAATCACCATGTAGCACGCGGACGCATGGGGATCCGTCTGACACCTGAAGTTCATGCCGCGGCATGCCTATGTGAATCGAATGACCGGCTGATAGGCCTGCCGCGGAATGCTATGTGTCACGCGAAGTGCATCCTAATTTGGCCGAGGCTGAGGTGCGGATTGCTGAGGTTTACATAGGCGTGCCGCGGCACGCCTATGTGAGTCTCAGGAACGGAATGACGTGATCCTTGGCACACCGCATGTCTTCTGTGCGAAGTTGATCGCAGCTGATATATAGCCTGATACTCGGTGATTGGTAGAAGCCGAGAGCCAGCTTGAGCCCTATATAAGCAGTGGGTGGGCTCACGGACTCCGCAGACGCCTCTTGTCTTTCGCCGCGCGCGGTGCTCCTCCCATCACCGTCGTGTGTGCTCTTTGTTTCCTTCCCTCCCCTTCCTATGTTGTGTCGTACCGTTTCTCCCTGTGGTTGTTGTCGTCCTCGCTGTCGCGTTCGCTTCTCATGTTGACTTTGCTGTTGTGCTCGTCCCTCCCTCGTCGTTGCTCATTCAACACTCCCTGCGTCGTCGTCGTCGTCGTTCGTCGACGACTGGCGCGCCGTTGTTCTGCTGACCACGGGCAGCGTGCACCAGTTACGGCTGTGGCGCCCTGCCTGTGGTGAGCAGGGCAACGGCCGCTGGTAGTCTGCCAGCGCCGACGCCCTACGTCCACCATCCACCATTCGTTGCGTACCCTACATTCAGTATCCACCATTCGTTTCGTATCAGCGTTTCTCGCGATTATTGTCGGCTTGGGTGATTACTTGATGTACACCGTTAGCGTGCGCCATATTCGTGCATTCGTGCTAAGAGGTCGGCAACGGCAGCTAAGGATGGTGTCTCGTTTAGAGGCGTACGTTAGCGGTGTAGATGTGGTGATCAGCTTGGGCTTCGCATATTTGTATTTACTTCATATTCCTTTTGTTCTTACGAGTCGTTTGCTGTAATTTCCACTTCGCGTTTCCCTTTTCTACATTGCCACGTGCGCATCTCCGTTGACGTTTGCACTCTGTTTGTCGCGCCTAAATACAGTTTGACTTCCGTCTTCGCTCCGTTCCGTTTGCCCGAGTGTTTGGCGCGTCGTACTTGTGTCGCTTGAGGCAAGACTCCACACTCGCGCGACGACGGGTTGGAGGACTAACTCACTAATCAACGAGTCACGCTGCGTCATGTCGTCCTTGCGTAAAAAGGAGATCGGGAATCTGGGGTTCAGAACCGACCTGCACCACACTGCGCGCTCTCAGGCAGCGAGAGTACGACGAGACGGATAAGTGGTCCAGAGTACGTTGACGACGTTTCAAGGGCGTGTGCGCGAAGTACAAGAGGAAAGTACAGTTGCCCCTGACCGAGTCAGACCACGCCCGAATTTTGCGCCTCGTCGGGAGACGTAGGTGTGGGTGGAGGGTCAGATCTACGAGGCGGTCAGTAAGCTGCCAGACAGAGCGCAATGAACGTACCGTTTCTCGTACGTAACGACGACGTTGCGAGCCTCCTCCATGGACCCTACGAGCTTCCTGAGCTTCGCCTCGTGCAACTGACACGTCGCGAAAGCCTCTCTGCTCAGACCGGCGATGTCCTGGTCCTGCGTGAGCTGGTTGAGGGCGTTGACGAGGCGGTCGACGAGGCGGTCCGTGCGGCGCAACCACAAGAGCTGGCCGTGACTTGGCTTGTACGTCGACTGGCGGATAGCGGCCTTGACCTCCCTGTAGAGTACTACGTATTTATCCACCAGCTCCTGGCCAGGCGCAAGCGAGAACGTCCTCGGACGCATGGTGCTGCTGGAAAGCGGGGGAGATGGAGCGGGAGACAGAGCAGCGGTTCCTACTGAGCAACTTATATAGCTGGACTGGGATCACGAATCGAACTTCTCGGAATCACATTCTATTACGACGTGCGGGCAAGTACAAGAGACCTTTCTGCGGGACGTGCATGGGACGTGCATGCGAGAACACATTGGAACGGCGGACAGAGACACACGCGCACAGAACGGACGCGCGGTCACAGACGAGCGCGGGTCCGTTCAGGCGCCGGCTTCGGCTTTCTCTTCACGAACGCACTGCGAACAAGTTAGCAACTGGAATCTTGCGCGGGAACGCGGGGGCACCTGAAGTCGTCCAGAGCCGCAGTGAAGCCGGTGTCTCTCGCCTGGATGTAGCTCGCGACGCGAGGGTTGTGAGCGAAAGGATTGGCGTTGGGCGGGATGGGCAACGCGTGGTCAAAGGAGCAAACCTGTCCCATGCGTATCTGGACGACGAATGAGCTTTGCACAATCGCGAGAGTTGGACCTCACGAGGTACGGGTGCGACATAGGACGATACGGAACTCGACGCGGCGAAGCCATGCGCGACTCCATCTCGTCGGCGAGGGACTGGTCGAACGGGATAAGATCGGGCAGCGAGTCGGTCGACGCGCTGGCCAGCAATGAAGGCTTCATGGGCGAGAGGAGGTGGCGTTGTTGGGAAGGAAGAGAGGAACTGCGGGCACGATCTATAAGATAGTAGACTCACGCGACGCCGAAGGGCGTGCCGCGGGCACAGAGTTGAAATCTTCCGCCTGCCGCGGCACGTACTATGTGGGACCTGGACTGCCGCGGCACTGCATCAGAATCTTGACTGTGCCGGAGCACGCTCTCTATGTGGGACCTGGACTGCCGCGGCACTGCATCAGAATCTTGACTGTGCCGGAGCACGCTCATGTGCGCCAGGAACAAAGGACGGGAATCAGTGATGTGCCGCGAGCACGGTCATGAAGGGATTTTCGTGATTGCTGGAGGCCTCCACGAGAGCAGACTGTGCCGCGGCACACGGTCTAGGAGAAGTTGATTTGGCTCATCGGGGCAGGGCTGACGTGCGGCACGTGCCAGCACCCCGTGTGCCAACCTCTTAGGTCTTTCCCGACATCCGCACAGTTGCATCTAGTAGGTATTCTGGCTGGCAGACTCTGGTGAGCGCAGAACGGCATCTGAGGTAGAGATGGGCGCACGATCGTGCACCCAGCGCCGCGACCTATACCCGAAACAAAGTGAAGGAAAGGGAGGAAGAGACGGGTAAGGCACTATCGCCCCCAACACCAGTAATCGCGGGCGCGGGCACTGGCCGTGCAACTACCGCCTGCAGCACAAGGGTATGAAAGTAAGGATAGGTAGAGGGAGAGGGGACAGAACAGAGGAGCACGGGGAGGGCATTTAAAGCATTAGATACGCGGAGGGAGGCGCACGGACACACGAGCGTGTGCAGGGCACTGGATGCCCGACGCACTCTGCCAAAGCGGACCGGAGCGTTCGAAGCCATGCTCTGAAACGCTTCGCGCTGCGATAGCAATGTGCGCCGTGTACTCAGCGCCCAAAAGGCAAGAGACAAAGCGGAGAGACAGACAAGCACGGACGCAAGTGGATCGCACCATGGTTGACGGAGAGCGCATCGTGGTAATGAAGGGCGTAGGAG
The DNA here is from genome assembly GCA_001632375.1 of Exidia glandulosa HHB12029. Classification (NCBI taxonomy): domain Eukaryota; kingdom Fungi; phylum Basidiomycota; class Agaricomycetes; order Auriculariales; family Exidiaceae; genus Exidia; species Exidia glandulosa. The sequence continues at coordinate 49,476 of KV426194.1, read as the reverse complement.
AGGAAGAAAAGAACCTAAGAGATGAGAAGGAAGGGACACAACGCAGCGTCTGCAAATGGGATAGGTTCCGCACCTATAGAAAAGCGAAGCACCACCCCCTGGATGCATGTACCTTCAGGTACTTGTGCGGCGCCAGAGTGAAGCACCGCCAGTCTGTCGTTGGAGGGCTTGACGGCGCGGAAGGCTGCTGAACGCAAATGGAGAGGATGGGCTTATTGTGCCCGCCAATTTCTACGGGGAACGCGAGGATTTGGTGAGCGTGGAAGCTATAGCAAAGGGAAAGCGGAGACGCAGAGGAGGAAAGGATCCAACTCGGGAGGCACGAACGCAAGATACGCGCGAAGCAGGACGGTCAAGTGCTATCCGGAGACGTTCTGGACGTAGACGAACGGACAGCTTGCCCGCGATGACCTCGTAAACGCCCAGTACATCTCCGCAATAGCACTCCAATGTACTACGGCACAGATGTCAGCTTCGACGGGCATATAGTATGTTCCGCGCACCTGTCCCGCTCGTAAGAGCGCGCGACCGTCGGCATGTGTTCGGTGTCCATACGTTATCCTCATTTCAGGCGTCTGTGCATCGCATAAAAATCAGGGTCTGAATCTACGAACGTTTCGATCGCGAATATGCAGCGACGGTACAAGGTTAGACGCGCGGAACGAGGATGCGGACGGTGGACGCACAAACGACGGTCTTTCCGTTCGTATATACGATCTTATGACCGTTACTTGATATCTTGCTACTCGCCCCGCGTGTATTTTGTGGTTCGTGGCGGTAAGTCTGAACGAGATGGTGAAGGGAAGAAGCAAGTTACGGACGGGTGAAGCCGGTATCGATAAGCTCTTGTTCTCTTCCCCGACCGACGACCGCGAAAACTTCACGCAGGACTCGAATAAATGCACTCTGCCTCCTCCTGCCACTCGCCGAGCTTACTGCGCGCTGCGGGCGCACAAATCGAAGCGCGTGTAAGGCTGGGTCGTGGCGCCGCAGGATCCCGCCATCGTCCACCTTCCTCACTAATACTCGCCGCTCTAGTTCAAATTTACGGCACTTATATTGAAACCTGTCGCTCATTCCTAGTATTTCCATGCCTGGCGAATTGCTCGTCGCGATCCTCTGCGACCCGGAAAGCTTTGGCAGCTCACCGAGTCCCAGAAGATAGTGTCGCGTCTTTCGCCTTCGTATATTCCGCCAGCCCATGCAAATACATCAGCTGTGGCAGCGAGCGCCCTACTCTTTGTGTCGCGCTTGGCTTCCATAACGTTGACGCGTCACTGGACGAACCCGTGCTGTTTCGCTCGATGGGCGAAGATTCGATGCTCCTCAACTACGGGTATACTTGACTGTGCGACATCAAAGGCCGCGTCGTCATTTCGTGCGTGTTCCTCTTCTACTTTATCTACGTCGTGTCGTTGACGTCGGTTGCCTCAGTCTCTAGGTATGTCAGCGTCGTCAAGGTCGGGCCGAGCAGCTGACTCCCAGGTGCTGCCCATTCGCATGCATACCTCAACCGTTTTCACTTCGACGAACCTTGACCTCGAGATCTACCCCCCTCTGCAACATGATCGACATCGACGCTTCTCCGATGGAGAACTCGATCATACGGTGCGTAATATAACGCGCTGCACGCGCGGTTCGGGCAGATCTTGATGCTCGCGTTCCGTCCCGCTTCACCGTACGGCCGCGCCCACATCAGACGTCGTCGACATTTCCGGTGAGATCAGACTATACTCCAGGAGTGTTCTAAACATAATCCAGGTGCGCTTCGCCCTCCTACCACGATACTCCACCATCTCGGGAGAAGAATGGTACGGCGCGCGGCGACGAATGAAAGGGGGGGCCGAACGAAACGTTCTCCGTGCGGCCAACGCACAGACGCGCTGAATGACCTACGTGTCGTGCGAGACGAAGGAGAGGTGCGGGTGTGGACGCGCGGGAGCCGTGGGTGCGGACTGGTCCAGGGCGCCACCGGGACAACAGACGCGCTGCTCTTTCTACACCGCGCTCACGCCGCCCATCCTATGCACACTCTCCGCCCCGAGGACAGCGCTCTCCGCCCGGGCCTCAATGTTACCCGTCACCCCTGCCTACAGGAAGTATACCTTCGACGCACCTTATATGAATGCCCTGCGCCGCAACGTGCGGTGACGAACGAAGAAGGGTGGGTCGAATCCAGCGGGAGGGTGGGTCGACTTCAGCGGGACGCGCGTTCTCCGTACTAGGCGGAGGAGCGTGTGGAGCGTGCATGCGTCGATGTAGGCGGAGGTGCAGTTGTAAATTTCTGCTCATGTTGCCTGAGCGGAAAAGCTCTGCCCTTCTGTGGACGTCGTCGCTTATCGTGGGAGGGTCCTGGGAGAATATCATTATGTTGGACACAAGGGAACTACATAGCGACTGCGAATGAAAGCGATAGCAATAGCGATGACAGCAAGAAAACAGCATGATCAGCGGGGTTTAGACGTGTACGAGATGTAGTGGAATGGGGGAGCGTTCGAGGGCGGGAAGAAAAGACCATTCGGCAACGAGCGCGGTGCGCCGCTTCACGTTCCTCAGCGGCGAGTCGGCGGGAGCGCACTGCCCTCATCCGTCTATCGCACTGGTAGAAGGGCGAGAAGAACAAAGAAGAACACCACTACGACGAGCGACAGGAGGATCCAGACACAGTTCGGTCTGAAGGGCTTTATGATTAGTGGGATGACGAACCAGCGTCTGACGTACCCTGTCCGCTCCGGTCCAGCCTGAATGGCGAGTATGAATGCCAGTAGGAAGAGGGCGCTCGCGCCAAGTCTATCCGGGAAGTCAGTAGAGTGCTTCAAAGAGAAAAATTCGGCATACAACATGAGCCGCCCTTCTGTGGAGCCAGATCTGGATAGCGGTAGCCATCCAGCCAGGAGACATACGAGGGACAAGACTCCGAGCAAAGCCAGCGCTTTGTGGTGATTTTCGCGCAGGTGGATCTCGCTGACGGTGGATCGGCCGTGCGACGGCAGCAGCGCTTGATCAGCTGGAGATTGGCGTAGCTCTTCGTCAGCAGCGTCTGCTGAGAGATAGTCAGCAACCGGCCTCGGGAAATATTTAGCAGACGGAAGGCCTGTACCTAGTTCTGCGGCCGTTGCAACCAACGAACCGCTATCATGGTCGCTGAGCAGTTCGACTCGGATGTCAGCTCTGCTGGGTCAAGGGCGGCAGGGGAAAGCAGGATACCGACGCATGTAGATGGAAGGACGGGAAAGACATTGCGCTGGTGAAGACTTCGAGGAGGGGGATCTCTGTGTGGATGATTTACAAGTTCAGATTTCCCGGCACCCCGCCGTATTTTCTCCCGCTCTTGCTGCGTACACGGGTTTCGAACTCTCACCCATTGTCTTCAAAGACTTACGGTCGCCCTTTTCGCTTCATTCTTCCAAGCGCTCGTCCTCTAGCCGTTGCAAGGCGTTAGCATTAGTCGCCATCTCTTGACAGTTCCCAGCCTATGTACCTGGCGCACCGTTACCCTGCACGACGAGTAAATCTGCTCTAGCACTCGCTACTTGAACAACCCGCTACCTGCATTTCCACGCCAGCTGTCCCGCGTTCAACGTCTTCGTTGGCGTTCAAGCCTTTCGAATCAGGCCGGTTTCAGGATCATGCAGAGGTTGTGCCTCACGCAGGTCTCACGCTTGTAAACTGGAGCCGGGCCGTGCACGAAATGAACTATACTCATCATTCTTCCGATTGTCACGCAGGTTTATGTCTCCACCGCAGAGGTAGAAACTGATCAAACCAATGCGACATCTGTGCTGTGCCACGGTGAGGAGTAGAAATGTGCTACAATCCTGTGTGCTCCGCTGCTTCATATGCGCGGCATGGTAGCAGTGTGCAGTGGTAGCTCGGCTTTACACAATTCTATGGGCGACAAACAGAGTTCTGTGCACGCCCGAGTGGCCAATGGGAAACTGACAAAGTTTCGAAAGTAAGTGAATGACACCGTCACATTGCGCATCGGACGGGAAGGCCACAAAATGTTGCATATGCTGAGACGCGATTCTGATTGTAAGGCGGTACAGGCCTGAGCGCAGACAAATTGTGAGGTAGCATAGAGAATGTCATGAGGCGCCG
>KV426194.1:17193-28630 GCA_001632375.1 Exidia glandulosa HHB12029 | reverse complement strand
AAGAGCGATGACTCGCTCATATCTCGAAAACGTCGGCACACGAGCGCGGCGCGCGTTAAGTCGAGCTGCCCGAGCAGGGAAAGTATTTTGTGCTCTATCTCTGGAGGAAGGAGTCTGGAAAAGCGGCGTTCGTCCATCGGGATGCTGGCGGTTCGGGTGAAAGAGGCGGAATAAGGCCGGAACTCCGCTTTGCCTTGTGCAACCACGTGCTGCCAACACTTTCTTTCGGGCAATAAGACTCTGTCATCGTACAGGATAATAGAATAATATATATTCAGGAGAGTATCAGGTTGTCTGGATTAGAGGGAAAGAATTGACTCATGACAGTCCCCTCATGCTCCTTGCCATCCACCTAGTTCAGCATCTCCTCGCTCGCTCGTAGAGAATGATCTTCCAATATCTTCGACGGATATGCATGAAACGCCGCTCGGCGTGTTTCGTACGTCCCGTACGAAGCGACTGTGCGTCTGCATCTGGAGAGAGCATAATGAGCAACAAGAAGTTGAAGACACGGGAGATCCGACACATTACATTTGCTCGCCCCGAAAGTGGACAAACATGCAGCCCTGAACAGGGGCACGGCTCATTTGCGAGGTCAATCACAATGTGTGTGTCGCTACCTCCAGCGCCCTACATAAACTCGAGACGAGATGTAAAAACAGACAGGCAGATACAGCACTGGACACTCGAAGCGCGCAACCACGCCCATTGAAATAAGCTCAGAACGGCGTCTGAGCTGGGGGTGGGTGCGCGCGTCGTGCATCCAGCGCCGTGAGCCAATACCGAAAATCAGGGAGAAGATTAAGAGCAGCAGAGACCGGCAGGGGGTGAGACGCCTTACACGCGCAGTACTGGCCAGAGCAACGCTTCAGTTATGGCCATCTTCGCGCGTCGTATAATCCAACCAGCATCGAGAGTAAGAAAACGGGATGCGAACAAGAAGACGAGCAGACGAGCAGGCACTGAACGCCTGACGCACAGGTTCCAACCCCTCTAGGTGCGTCAGGGTCGCACCCTGGAGCACTTAATAAGGTGGGAACAGCGTGCGTCATACATCCAGCACCGAGCCGGGAAGGGGAAGGTCGAGGGGGAGAGCGCACAAGACGACGAACTACGCATGACGAGACCATGGCGAGAGCTAATTACGCTACTTTCCCGTCGATGCAGGAGCGAAGTCACGAATGCGGAGACGAACAAATGAACTCGCACGGGAGGCCCGACGCCCGAAATAGACCATCTCCACAAGTGCGTCAGAGCAGTAGTCGTGTCCTGCAACTAAAAAGACGGTCATTACGTCCGTCGTACATCCAGCGCTCGACACCTGCACCAAAATGAAAGGAAATCGCACACGAAACGGAAAGTCGGGGGGCCGATCCGTCCAATGCGATCTCAACCGGCGTAAGGAGGAACAACCGGAAGCCGAAGAAATACACCCAGTCCGGAGCAGACGGCAGGCCCGAAAGCGCGGACGGACGGACGCGCAACGGACCCATATTGATCGAAGCAGACCGTATGACATGGAACATGCGCATCCCCGAGCGTCGGGCGCCAAGCGCGAAGGAAGTAGGTTGAAATGGGCAGGGACGCGGGAAAGAGAGGCCATGCAGAAGTGGGACGTGGCAGCATCGGACGATCAGCGTGCGCAGCGGATTGAAATGCCACCAATCGGTCGTCGGAGGCTGTCACCGCGCGGAAGGGTCGCTGGACGATTGGTTTGGTTGTAACAGCCGAGTCTAGGAGAAACCAAGCGTCAGCGAGGCGTGAAGGATGGAGCGTCGGTGTAGAACAAGGCGAGAAAGTGGAGAGATGCGCCAAGCGGGGATGACAGCAGGGTGCAGACGACACAAAGGAAGAAGGAGAGGAGGGCGTGGCGAGGCGAGGAAGGGTTTGGCGGGGCGAACTAGAAAAGGTCGAGACTGCGTCAGCGAAGCGAGGACGAAGGGCGATCACGCTACGTGACAAGAAAGTGTGCAGCACAATTATGATAACGGAACGACCGCAGAAGACTGACAAGAGGAGGAGGAGTAGAACGACGTACCGCCGGACGAAGAGCCCGAATAGAACGTGTGGGAGAACGTTTCGCCTGCGTTGCCGGCTGCGATGATGCAGTGGGACTCTGCATCCGAAGCACGCTCGGTCCTGTTGCGCGTGTGTCAGAAAATGGGTTAAGATGTGGATTTAGAACGCAGGTGCAGCACGTGCGGCCACGAGCAGTCGAGCGAGCGGATAAGCAGCATCGATAGATGAGCAGGATCCAGCTACGGGCGTCAAGATCAACAGGATGCGTAGGAGATGTTCAAACGACGTTGTATACGTGAACCGACGTACAAGTTGCCCGCGATGACTTCATACTGAGTACTCCGTTGTAAGGGTACACCGCACCCGTCCCACCCTGAGCGCGCTCCTCCGTTATGCATTACCATTTCTTGATTTGAAAGGCACCGTAGATAATTAACAAAAACAACTAAAACATGTAACGACTCTCAATCTGTTTTGTCACCGCGTTTTGTCATTGCCATCGATTTGCCATTCGGCTGCAATCGCCCAACTGTTTCTCGGCACAGTTGAGAAACAGTTGAGCGCGGGAATTGATTAGTCATCAGCCATAGCCACTTGCAAAAGGATACCATTGCAAGGGTTGAACCAGCGTCGTCTCAATTATAGGAGAGACACTTTACCAACTGAGCTATACTGACTTGAAGTACCTGTATACACACTTTAACAGTATCGCCCGCGCTGGTCCGGACTTCAGACCAGAGTCTGAAGTCTGGCTTAGTCAGACGTTGCTGACTAATACATTACAGTGATTATCTTATCATTCCCCTTAGTTCTACTCTATTCTTCTGGCTTAGTAAGCGCCTTGTGGCGCTAGTATATAAGGAGCTGTACATAGGCCCAAGAGAGGGCAGATTTGGAATACGGGACATAGTCTCATTCAACCTTGTGTGATTCTCTACTCTCGTTCTCTAAGTCTCTATCGTAACGCGAACGCGATCATCGGTAAGTACTGCGGACTAGTGTACTAGTCTTCCAGTAGCAATACAATTTCATTGTTCTATTGTCACTCGGCGAGCGGTGCTCGCCGATGTGTCGCGGACCTTACATCCGTTCTCGCGATGATCCACACCTGTAATACATCATGGCGTTTAATCCTACAGCTAGACAGAGTTCTATACTGCTCACGCACCTGTACTGCTCGCGTCTGTCGAGGTACATGTACAGTAGGATTTCGAGGGCGAGATGCGCAGCCGTGACCGATTCGACCAGTCCGCTGTACTTTATGCCCGCTTCAGGGGTCTGCAGACCGATTCAGCTCATCAGAATCCGTGTCTTCGTCTGGCGCGTCAACGAACGTTCCCATCCCGTAGCTACATGAACGTGAGTGCGCTGGCAGAAAGCGAGGTGCAGGGCAGCGGACATACGACGAGGGCTTGCCGATCGTATATACGATCTTATCGCCGTGACTCGTACGCGCCCCGTGAGTCGTTTGTGGTGGGCATGGCAGGACAGTATGAAGGACGGAGACAAGTTGCGAACGGGTGAAGCCGGACTCGGATCCTGTCCTCTCACCGAGTCCGACGTCGCCACTTCGGGCTGTACGAATCTCGCCGGACTACGCGCTACAGGCATGGACACCGATTTCCAATGCCCCTTGAAGTTGTTTTTTTTTGGCGCAGCATAACACAGCGAGCGTACAGATTCGCCTGGACAAGTTGCTCGACACGAATAATTCGTGTAACACGATGCACCGCTGCGAAACCGACAGCGATCTCGAGACTGGCGCTACATCTCGGCGGTCGTGCTCGCCGCATCTACAAGTCTTTGCATATTGATGATTGCTCATTCTAGTACAGCCGTGAACTGTGGACACCCGTCAGTCAATGAGTCATTCTAGTTCACCGTCCATCCCTCTGAGTACGGCAACGAAGGGAGGATTAATAGGACAGCGAGACGTGGATTCCCCAGGGATTGCAGCCTCGCCGTATGCCCAATGCTTCGAGGTATAAAGACCAACCCGCAACGGAGCGCAGCTGACAAATGGGATAACTCACCTTACTAATCACCGTCAAGTCAATTGGCAAGGCGACAGGATCCGCGCTCGACGTCCCGAACAGTGGCCACGTTGATCGCCCCGCAATCGAACTTCGTCGAATTCGAATCTCGCGGGTCCAATTGCTGTCTCGCGGCATATATAGATCACGCCTCGGCATTCCCATCGATCGTACACAGGTCTCTTCCTTGCACCCACCCAAATCAGCCAGTGTGTACCTCGCGGCGCGTACGGCTTGGAGATGCTTACTGGTGTCTGCTCTGCATAGGCTCACACGATGACCACGTACGAACTTCATTACTTCAACGCCGCGGGGCGCGGCGACATGTCGCGCCTCCTGCTCGACTTCGCGGGCGCGTCCTACAAAAACGTGCTCGTGCAGAACGCGGACTGGGGCACCAAGAAGGATACTACGCCGTTTGGGAAAGTGCCCGTCCTCGTTATCAAGGAGGCGGACGGCTCGACGAAGGTTCCGTTGTCGACATATCCATTGTCCGTCCAGCCGTGCTGACGCGTGACGCGTAACAGGAGCTCGCTGAATCCGCGGCAATCGAAGCGTACCTCGCTGAAGTACTCGGCCTCGTACCCGGCAGTTCGCCCTTCGAGCGCGCGGAGGCGCTCAGCGTCGTCTCCGCCTTCCTCGACCTTGAGGACAAACTCCGTACCGCATCGACTGGAACAACGTCCGAAGAACGCAAGACCGCACACGAGAAGGCTCTCGCTGAGACTATTCCGATGTACCTTAAGTACCAAGAACGCTTCGTCCGCGGCTCGTATTACTTTGGAGACAAAGTACAGTTTTTTTTCCTGGACTTGACACGGTCGACTGACGCTGATTCTTTAGGTTACGTACGCGGATTTGAAGTTGTACCAAATCGCGCTCAAGCTGGAGGAGATGTACGGTGATTCGAGCCCGCTGAAGACCAAAGCGGCCGACTTCCCCAAGCTCACCAAGATCGTCGAGACCCTCGCGGCGGGCAAAGCGGGCGATTACACCAAGAACCATCGTATCATCGGGTTCGTCATATTCCAGTTACCACCTCATCTGGATGCTGACTCTGTTGCGCGCTGCAGAGTGCTCAAGTGGTTCAAGGACGAGTGGAAGTGGGGATTCGCCGCGTGAACATCGAATAAGGTGGGACTGTGTCTTATATTGTAGAAAACCGACAACGAAGGATATTGTGACGGACGGACCCAGAACACAACGAAAGCGTACACGACCGTGATGCGTGGAACGATAGGTAAACATCAGCGAGGTACTGCGTAGACCACGAACACGTCGAGCTCATCATATACCAACTTCACCGCTTCCGGATCCTCGTCACTTTCCCACTTAGAGTCCGGACCGGCACTGGTACGCGTGAATCCAACCTCCGACGAGAAGATGACGGCCATAGCGTCCTTGCACGTTTCTGCAATAGCCTTCGCCCACGCCAACCCTCGCTCGAGGACAACCTCATCGGCCCAAGACTCCACATACGGCAAGATGTTGACGGCATTAGGAAACGGCCGCATAAGCCGATTCCACGGGGGATCCACATCCGCATCTACCTTGTGCTCTACCGTTAGATATATGTATATGTAGTAGGTTCAGAACGCCTGCACTGGCACTTACGTTTTCCCCATCTGCATAGCAGAGTATGAGAGACCGCACACTCGCGCACGTCGGGCAGTCTCTGAGCAAAGCGAGCATCGTGGTTTGATTAGTCCTTAGGGCGATAGTCAAGTGACGCAGACTCTCGTGGCGCGCCAGCGGGGCTAGAGTCGGCACGATACCCGAGCCCACTTCTCCAATCATAGTGCACGACACGAGGGAGTGCGCGTTTGAGTCGGCATGTAGGAGCGGCATGAAGGCGAGAAAGGGTCCCTGGTAATGCATGGGAGCTGCAACCGACACGTCCAAGTCGCCGACTGGCAATGTCACTTCCGTGTCTGTGTCGAACGGCAGACGCAGATTCTGCAGTCTGTGCAAGTGGCGCATAATGAACTCGATGCACGAGTCGGGCTCGTCCAAGCGCAGACGCCGTAGATGTGGAAAGGTGACGTCCTGGAGTCCCAGATTCTCGCCAGTTGGAGTGGAACCTTTGAGGCATAGTGCGACAAGTCCAGGCATAGACTTCCAGACGGTAGGCAGTGTTTCTGGGGTCAACGGCCTGGCACAAGCTAAATCTGCGCCGGCCGTTTCGAACAGTAAGGCGATAGTGACATCGAGGAAGCGGACGTGTCGACCAAGAGTGGTGTCTTCGAATACGCGAAAGACTGCTTCGAACGACGTGGAAAGAGGAGAATAGACGGCGTCGCCGTCGTCGTCGACATGCACAGACCAGCGCGCAATGTGTCGGAAGAGCAACGCGACGCTCGTGTCGCGAAAACGTCGGCATACTAGCGCGGTACGCGTCAAGTCGTTCTGTCCAAGAGTGCCAAGGATCTCGCGTTCTAGCTCGTGGGGAAATGATCTGGTAAAGCCGCGTTCGCCCATCGCGATGATGGCGGTTCGGGTGCAAGCGGCGAAATAACGCCGGAACTCCGCTTTCAGGACCTCAGGTGTGTGAGTCTGATCTCCACTACAAAAATATCATATTTTTCGTGAAGTCTTCTGTGCAAGACTCAGTCTGATAGACCTTGATATTTACTGTCAACGTCCATATAATCCCTCCTGATGCACGGAGAAAGTAGCTTCATCGAAACGGAATGATAGCGGTCCAGTGGTGTGCGAGGCCGGGCAACGCTACGCCGAGCCTACCACTATGCGAAGCGCTACACAATACTTGCCTACAACGGGACCAAGTTCGACATTGGCGACATGAAATAGTAGTGGCACAGTCCGACGACAAATTACCGAGCTACTGCCCGCACAACGAAGGGAGATACGATCTCTTAGTGTAGCCGGGGTCCGGTTCGCGAACCTCCGAACCCCCGAACCGAACCCGAACCGAACCTCGGTTCGGGCCGGGTTCGGTTCAGGTTCAGTGGCAGTGCCGAACCCGTCTGAACCGGGTTCGAACCGAACCGAACCCCCGAACCTCTCTATATATAGATGGCTCTATAGTCATCATATAGACCCTATAAATAAGGTTTTGAGCCCACTATGGGCTTATGTAATGCATATGATAGCATCCCGGAGTTGCTAGTCGTACTTAGCCACATGTATGGTATGACTTGCAAGGCATGCACTGGTAATATACTATATTCCCACGGTCCTATAACGTCCATGAGTGTGTGTTTGATAGCCCTACATCGACCCATAAGCCATGTATGGCATTGGAAACATCATGTATGACATCATGGTATCTAAATATAATTTTCATAGTACCCTATGGTATCCCCAGGCCGATATAAATATTTAGCATAAGGTTCGAGGTTCGAACCCCGAACCGAACCCGAACCGAACCAAGGTTCGAGGTTTGATGGTTCGGGACAGGTTCGGGTTCGGGTTCAGGCAAAAGTGCCTCCGAACCGCACCGAACCGAACCCCGGCCACACTACGATCTCTGCAATTTCCTGCGCGTCCTGGTCGGCCTCCCACTTATGGTTGGGACTGCGACGCTTAAGTGCTGCGTCGTCATCGAAGGCGACCGCAACGACTTCAGTGCAGATTTGTGCGATCTCATCCGCCCATCCGAAGCATTTCTCGAGGATCCACCTGGATCTCCAACTCTGGAGATTTACGAGAATGTGACGGGCACTCGGGAAGGGAGCGAGCAACTGTTGCCACGGAGGTTCATGCTCAAGAAGGGTTTTCTGCGACTGTGAATTAGCTGATTCGGGCCGTCTGCTAGGAACGTACGTTGTCCCCCCCGTTGTAACAAATTACCAGGTCCTCGACTCCGGGGAACTGGCTGCAGCTACTGAGGAGCTCGAGCATCGCCTTCTCATCGATCCGTATTCCCATGAGCAAACGTCGTAGGTTTGTATGGGCGCTGAGCAGGGACAGAGAACGAGGTACGTGCTCTCCCACTTCGCCCATCAGAGTACAAGACTCGAGCGAGTCTGACCGGAATCGCAGTTGCTGCGTGAAGATATCAAATGGCCCTTCATAATGAGTGAGATCGACAGCTGTAGCATCGCCTATTGAGAGTTTCGAGTAGTGCGGAATGCGCAGGTGTGTGAGGGTGTTCAGATGGCGGATGACGAACTCAGGGCACCCTTCCGGCTCGTCCATTCGTAGGCGCCTCAGACGTGGGAAGTGTACGTCCGTCAAGCCTAGATCGGGGCCGCAAGGGATGGTGCCCGTAATAGACAGTGCAATGAGTCCCGGCATAGATAGGCAAACCCTCTGCAGTTCCTCCTTGCTCGCTCGCCGTGGAGCATCGTGATAGCCAACAGGCCAAGAGCCAAATAATCTCATGGCGCAAAAATCCAAGAAACGCACATGTCGACCGAGAGTAGGCTGGTCAATGATCCGGAAGAGTGCGAGATAAGAGCGTGGGAGCAAGTCGTACTGGGGTTTGCCCTCGTCATCGACGGATATAGACCAGCGTGCGATGTGCCGGAAAAGTACAGACACACTGATATCCCGAAATCGACGGCAGACGAGCGCAGTCCTGGCCAGATTGCGCTGTCCAAGAGTTACAAGTATCTCCTGCTCCAACTCGCGGGGAAAGGGTCTCGTAAAGTGCGGCGATTCCATGATGATGGTGGATTGGGAGAGACCCGCAAATGCCCCCGCAACTCCGCTGTGCTGGACTTCAGGCAACACCGACTCATTAAAAGGCCCCGCACGAGTCACAGATGCGTATACATTGTCACGGTCAGTGGTATGACGATAAGGACGACGCGGGGAACAGCACCGACTAGGCACCGACGATGGGAGACGATGGGAGCGATATGCGTCTTTTCGTGCTGAGTTTCTTGTGTTTGCTGGGCGGGAAGCAAAGTTGTCCCTTAAGTAGCGCGCCTGCCCACACGCTGGCTTAATCATGAGTATCGCATACCTTTCGAAACCCTAAGTAGTGTGCGCAATATTTATGGAGTCCTTGGAGTATCTGTGATTGCAATTGCATCAATGTTTGAACATCAATACTGGGACTCGAAGTCCCGCAGAATGAGCCTCCTAAGATGCTCGAGCACTGTCCATAGTTGTCAAGCACCGCCGCGGCGGGATCATCTGCTACGATGTACGAAAGTCGTACACTTATTTTCTAGTATTACTGTACAGTACGGATAATGTCTAAGAAACCTTCATGGAAGGTCTCGGGCACTGGCAACGAAAGAGTACACTATGTACTAGCACTAGTAGTACCGTGACGATGCGGCGTAGCGACTCGAAAGGTGAAACAAGTGGCGAACATCAGCGAGGAACTGCGTAGACTATGCAAACGTCCAGCGGATCGGCTATCGCCTTCAAAGCGTTCTTGTCACTCTCCCATTTGGAGTCTGGGCCGTTATTGGGACGCGTGAATCCAACCACCGGCGAGAAGATGATGACCGCAGCGTTCTTGCACGTCTCCGCAATAGCCTTCGCCCACGCCGACCCTCGCTCTAACGGGAGCTCTTCGTCCCACGATACCAGATATGGCAAGATGTTGACGGCATTGGGAAACGGCCGCATCAGTCGACTCCACGGAGGATCCTCATTCGGATTCACCTGCACAGCGTTGGTAACTTGAAACTAGTAAATATCGAGTTCCAACGTCTGCACGTACACTGTCATCATCGTCGCAGACGAGCATCAGAGTCCGCACGCCCGCACAGGTAGGGCAGCTTCCAAGCATCTCAAGCATCGTAGTTTCGTTTGCCTTCAGGGCGATGGTTAAGTGACACAGATTCTTGTGGGGGGCCAGTGGGGCTAGAGTCGGCAAGATAGCAGATCCGACATCTCCATAGAGAGCACACGATACGAGCGAGTGCGCGGATGAGTCGGCGTGGAGAAGTGGCATGAAAGCGAGAAACGGGCCCTGGTAATGCACGAAAGCTGCAATCGACATATTCAGATCGCCGACTGGCAGTGCAACTTCCGACTCAAACGGCAGGCGCAGTTTCTGCAGTATGTGCAAGTGTCGGATAATAAATTCGACGCATGATTCGGGTTCGTCCAAGCGTAGACGCCGTAGAAGCGGAAAGGTGACGTCCTGGAGTCCCAGATTCTCGCCAGTTGGACTGGGCCCTCTGAGGGATAGCGCGATAAGTCCGGGCATTGACTTCCAGAGGGTCTGAAGTTTATCCGTGGTCAAGGGCCTACTTTGACCTATGTCTGCGTCGTTCGTGGGCCACAGTAAGGAGATAGTGACATCCATTCCGACTTATGGCCGATTCGACTTCTCTTCGACAAAATCTGTTACCGTTCTCTCCTCCGACTTTGCACACTTCCCGACACTCATCCACTCTCGACTCATGTACAACGCACCTCACGACGACTCCTCAAGAACCACCCTTCGCCATTACACATCCTATTCGACACATACAAGCTCAAACCTCAAGATATCGAAAAGATCAAGCCATACCGACGAAACACCAAGACAGAAATCGCATTCTCGACAAAAATCGCAACATCAAGACCAGCAGGAGTGGAGGCGGCGAAAGAGATGGAACGGAGTAGCAGGGTAGTGGTCTACACGGACGGATCCGCGGATGAGAGCTCGGTAGGGGCGGCGGCGGTGCTGTATCGGGACGGCGAGGAAGAGGACACGCTCCTCTACCACCTGGGATCGGCGAAGGAGCACACAACGTACGAGGCGGAGGCGGTTGGCGTCATTCTCGGATTGCATCTGCTGGCGAAGGCTACGCACCTGGACGGGACAGCTGTCGCGATCGACAACACTGGCGTCATCAAGGCATGCATGCGGACTCGCGCGCGACCAGGGCAGTACCTCCTCGACGAAATCCACCGCCTGTCGCGTCAAATTCAGCATAAACACGCTCGCGAGGTCGGCAACTACTCACTCACGCTGCAATGGACGCCAGGGCACGAGGGGATCACGGGCAACGAGGCGGCTGACACGGCGGCGAAGATGGCAGCGATGGGGCCGGCCGCAACGAGCCCAAGACGCGCCCTACCTGCCATCCTGCGCAAGACGCTGCCACAGAGCAAGTCAGCCCTGCGCCGCGCACACACAGACGCGCTCAAGGCGGCCTGGAAACGACTCTGGCGCACCTCGCCGCGCTATCGACGCTTCGCGCACTACGACGACGCGCTCACGCCATCCAAGTGCCGTCGATGGCTCCTATCACGCCCGCGTCCCGAGATGAGCGCACTCGTGCAGTTACGGATTGGCCACGCACCGCTCAATCGCCATCTTCATCGCATAAACTGCGTTGAGAGCCCGCGCTGCCCATCTTGCGGCGCGCCATCCGAGTCCATCCGCCATTATGTCCAGTACTGCCCCGCGTACGCAGACGAGCGCTGGACAATGCGCACACGCCTAGGACCCCGAGCCGAGAAGCTGT
>KV426194.1:0-16413 GCA_001632375.1 Exidia glandulosa HHB12029 | reverse complement strand
ACCATCCGCTATGACCTTCCAGCCGTTCAGAAGGTCATTTCCTCTCGAGCTGGAGCACGAGATACTCGGATACCTTTACCCAAAGGATCTGATGCACACAGCGCTCGTCTGCCGCCGCTTTCGCGACATCAGCACTCCACTGCTCCTCCGCGACGCCGCGCGGTGGGCTGTCCGCGTCGACGCGGAGGGCAAGAACGTTTATGAGCCTCGCCCTAAAGTCCATATGCTCATACACCGCATTGTGGAACATGGCGATGTCGGCCGACATGTGCGTTTCCTGGATGTACGCGCCTCCGACTTGCGCCGTATGACTCGCGAGGCCCTGCGCGCGGTATGGTCCTCGATGTCTCGACTTGTCGCCCTTTCCATCAAGGGGCGAATTTATCCACCTGGTCCTACCGATCTGGCGCTGACGGACATCCACTTTGCGCGTCTGAAGCGTCTGCGCTTCGACGACATGAAGAAGTGCCCTGACTTCGTACCTCGCCATTTGTCGGCTCTGACACATCTCCGTCTCGATGAGGATGCCGAACTCGTGATAGAAGGACGACAACGTGCTTTTTTGACGCACTACGAGGGCGCTTTCGCGCCTCTAATGCTTCAGTGTGATCTCGACAGCTCGCACGCTCTCGAGTACTGCGCGCTCTTCGGGACACTACCCTCCGCGATGCACAAGCCGTCTTTCGCATCCCTGGGTCTGCATATAAATCTTCGAAGGTTGATTTTGGGGTTGGAAATCCCAGAGCGCACGCTTCTGGACATGCTCAAAGACTGTCCGAAGTTTCCAAATATCGAAGACATAGGCCTCTGTTTTGACGATGGAAACGACGTGAGTTAATATTCATCCAAATTCGCTCTACAATGCGACTCACGAGCTATCGCACAGGCTGTGCCGCGTCGCGATCCAGCGCTCGATCAGCTACTCGCGTCATTCCCCACCGCGCAAAGAGTCCTAATCTACCACGACGCGTGGGATCAGGACTGGGCGAAACAGCAGAGCTCCGCATGGGCGTGCATCGTCGCCGTACTGTGCAAGGGCGTCAAAGCCATCGCGTTCTCAGAGGACGCGCTCATCTTTGCGGGTCCGACAGAGGGCTGGAAAATCGACGAGAGTCCGGACAAATGGGATATCACGGACATGGCGGCTCCGTGGGTGGTTCAGGCAGTGCCGTACTGAGATGCCGATCATTCATGGGCGCTGGCGCTGGCGCTAGATTATACGTCCTAATTACTGTCTTACCGTGCTCGACTCAGACACCTGCACACCGCGCGTTTCTGCCACTTCTTCTCCGCCACTTTTCTCCTTACCGGGTTCGGCACAGCTAAATGCGTATCCGCTCTTTCGGCGACTTCGACTGCTGGTTTCCGTAGTCGTATCTCCCTTTCTCAACCTGTAGACTGCTCGGGCTTCACGACGGACAGGCTATTGGTATCTCCAGCGGGATATTATTTGCGACCGTTTCCCAGTTGTGCACACAACTGCGGCGAACATGATACAGCCGATCTTAACATACTCCGTCGCATTTTCCTCGCACACTTTGGTGCCAGCACGCCCGCCGACTCGTCACTGACGAACAAGCGGCAAGCCTTCCCCGCTCACTCATTGCGCGACCTGGGCGGCGTTATGTCACCGGCCTAAACCAGCGCTTAACTTGAAGCCACATGTGCTCCCGCGAGAGTCGTCGATTATGTCAGAGTCTGAAGCTGGCCTAACGTCAGCAGGCCGTGGCAACTCCGGTCATCACTTCGCCGCTTACGCTTGCACTAGTCGCTGTAAATGGACGACTTGCAGCCGCGGGGCTGGTCGGCCGGAGATCAAAGCATATTTGGTGGGTGCTGCGCCTGATCGGAATTCCTTCAAACGGACGGTTGGTGTGAAAAACTTGTACAAAGCATAGTATCGGACATTCTCGCCTCTATGACACAGATCCCTCTAATATTCTATGGACAGTGCAGTACACTGTTATAGCGATTGGGTAAGAGATTGCCGTACTACTCAAAACTGATTCGCAAAACTCGGCCCTATGGAGAAACGCCGCAAGTTGTTGAGGCAGAGAAAGATGCCATGTTTCATGATGAGCGAACACAACATCTTCATCCCGAAGTGCCGTACAAACCTCCCGTAACTCGCCACACTCGAGCCCGCCACATCCTCTCGGAGGTAGTCTGAACTTGATCTCAACCATGTCCTCGACGCAAGGCAACGATTCAGGTCTGCCACACTGTGGAGTACGCAATGGCTCGAGTGACTCACGTGATCGTATAGGGGGCCAACGTCGCCGATCGGTACAGCCGAGCGGCTTCTCCTTCACTCAACCGCTTTCACCCGACATGTTCGATCCCGCAAGCGGGCTTGGCCCGCGCGCGAATGCATCTATTGCCTGCAACAGCTGTCGCGCGCGGAAGATAAAGTGCTCCGGCGAGCGTCCGAGTTGTGCCAACTGCGCTCTGTATCGGGTCCAGTGCGAATACGTCTCCGGCCGCGCGAGGAGTGTACCGCCGAAGGGCGGAGTACGCAAGACACCTGAGGGCTCGAGTTCGACTACAACTACTGGAGTGAAGGGTGAAGTGTCTTCGAGCAAGTCCGGTCCAAGCTCGCCGCCGTCCTTCATTTCGTGGCGGTTGGAAACGCCGAAGCAGAACGCTGTCAATCAGAGCACGGCTCCGAGTGTTGCCACATCGCCGGCTTATAACGCCGCTTCAACATATCCTTTTGATCCCAGATTATATCCTCCACCACACCGTACGCAACAGCGACAGTCCGCAAACTTGACGTAGCTCACTGAGGTGAACTTTAGCTTTGGCCCACTACGCATCTCTTCCCCCGACATCGTTCCCAGTTCCGCCCTCGTTTCATCCTATGCAGGCGATGCCGCAGTACTCACAGTTAGCGTACGAGCTCGGGACGGGTACACTGGACCCCAACACTTTCGACTACGCCGTCGAAGGTGACGTGTCGGAGGAGCGAAGGATCAAGGATCAATATCAGTATTACTGCGGTCCTGGAGCATAAGAAGGTGTTCCGATTTAGTTCTCTACAAGATTTCGAAGATAGCAGCTGCCAATGGATCGATGCTTAGAACTTGCAAGCGCACCGTGACATGTAATCCACCTAGATAGGCATGCTGCAACCGTTGCGTGTAGTGCACCTGCCACCTGATACATAAATAGTAGTAGTTATATATTCAGTCGCTGTGTGCACCGAGGCTGGTAAAGACATCCTCGTCAGTCATCATCATGAATGACCAATCTGACGAAACGTCGACTCACTATGCGGGTGCATATGTCTCCTCATCGTGGATACTAACATCCTCCACAAACTGGCTCAGTCTGGGGAGCATCCACGAAGGGAAGAGATCGGACGTCGGCTGGTCTGACCCGTTTTGCTCGATACGAAGAGTCTTGATAGGCGAGTGGCCGATGGTGGACGTATTACGTTTCCCAAGCCAGTCGACGAAGCGCTCGATAGAATACCCGGTGAACTGACAGCGAATTACGTGCATGTCGTGTAGCTTTGTTGGCAGCGAAGAAGTGAGTGTCCACGACCGGAAGAAAGTTACGAGGCCGAGCTCCGAGAACTCGCGGAGGCTGAGCGACTCGAGGTTTATAACGTTGATGATTGTAGAAGCCCACGACTCGATGATAGGGGTGTCGTATGTTGCTGATAGATTCAGTGTCGTGAGACTGGTCGCAAGATGTGGATGACGGAAGAAGGAATCAAAGCCGGGCCACGCCTGTTCCGTAGCGAAGATGTCCAGGCGTTTCAGAGCAGGAACGCGTTCCGGCGACGTGGAAGGTAGGGGATGATCTGAATGTCGGCATACAAGAGCTTCGAGCAAAGGGAGGTCGATTTTAGCTACTCCGGTAAACAACCCTATCGCTGAAGTGCCGACAGAGTCGACCTCCATCGTTGTCAAGTTTTGCCATATGCGCGTCGCCTTGACCAAATCGTCCAGGTCCAGATGCGATTCCGTGGTGTACGATTCGAGGTATGGCAGAGTCTTAGGGTCGATGAAGCGCAACGAAAGTTCTCCAGTATCGAGGATACGGAGCTTCGGGCACAACGTGAGGATGAGCATGCCATGCGACTCGGACGCTCTGTTTATATCCTTCACGTTGTCGTACGAGAGGCGTAATATAGCCTTCTCCAATTGCGGCATCTCCGTCTGCAGCAGCGCAAGCATAGAGTCGTGGAAATCGAGACGCTCGTCGAGGAAGCTGATGTCGAGCGTTCGGCACCGCGTGAGCAGTCGCACCATGAGCTCGTCCGCAATGACCGCACTGCGAGAATGTGCGAGAGCGTTAACTATGTGCACGTCCAGCGCTAGGTGCCGAGCGCGCGTCGTAACGAGCTCGAGATAATTTTCCAGATCCTTGAAACATGCGTCTCGGAAGTCCAAGTAGACGTCGGTCCATAACGATGGCATTGACAGCGCCACGGCGCGCCAGTGTTTCGACACGCTCGCCGCAACGAAAGCAGGCGGATGCATTGTGCTGTAGGGTCCGTCCTCTGGCAATAGTTGTATCGCGTTCCAAGCGCTAAAAATCTCGATGAGGACGTCCGCGTTCAGGGCGTGCAATGTCCGGGGTTGGGTGCGTGGATGTGGTACCAGCTGGGGCCCCAGCATAGGCTCGACGATCCTCGAGAACGTGCGGCGGACTTCCTGCACGGCTTCCACCGCGCGCCGTGCTGTGGCGACCGCGAGTTCGTGGTCGTTCATCGCGGCCACCATCTTCTCGTGTGCGGTCGCCTGCGCGAGCTGCGCCGACACGGCCCGGGCCTCAAGCTGTTCTATCACAAGCTGTTGTGCGTCGAGGAGCAAGTCGGGTGCGGACGATGACATGGCTGATGGACAGAGGAAAGGCGTGTAGCGGCTCCGGTGAATACCGCCGTCATTCTAATCGGCCCAGTGAATTCGGGTCTTTACTTGTATCTATAGCAATGATAGCTCGATGTGAGAGCTTACATGCTACGCGGAATTGGATCTCCCTCGGATTAGAGGCTCTCATCGCGATGAGACGGTCAAGATCGAGGATTCCGCCGAAGCAGGGGTAGGGCAGGATAGGGAATTGATAAGACAGAGGCATCTTTATCAGCTCTAATCCGCCTGGCCAAGTAAGGATGCTGCGAGATTGTCCGCGGAGGACCGTTACTTATACTTGATGTTTCATGAAGTTCGAACTTGGACGCATCCCGAAGCCCAAGCGTTCTTTCCCCAACCCCGACAGGCGTTGACTCAGGAAACCCTCGCCAGGGAAATGAGAGTATACTGCTCCTACTGACATGTACTCGTGCTCTTGAGACGCGGACTCGTGGATCCTGTACAGCCCCGCGGTTTATCCGCTTGACGACGATGTCACTGCAACGCCCAAATCTTGGCTACGGCACGATTGCAAGTCTTCAACCCCATTCCAGCCGAACGTCAGTCATTTGAGAAAGTAAGAGGCTGCTGCGGCAGCTGTCACCTTGAGGCTGTGAGGGACATTTGAACAGGATTATAGTCATAAGGTATGACGTTCTAGATACGACGGAATGACTGCGCAGTACATCTAGAGGACTCGCGCTGCGCGCGGATGGACTAGTTGGGAGTCGGGATACCCGGGGCGGTGCAACAGCTCGAAGCGCAGTGACGTTGAGGACCGTCCAGGTGGAAGAGGGAGCGTGGGAATACGTGTGAGCGGATGATGATGAGGACGAGGATGCGAGACGGAGATGAAGGCCGAACGAGAAGCTTTGATATTGCCGCGTCTAATCATGCAGTGCGGATTTTCATGTACGCGGAGGTAAAGAACAAGTGAGCTGAGAATTAGTGAGCGCATACGACGCGGAGCGGGTGCTGTATATGTAAGCTGCTGTAAGCAAGCGCCTCGCTTCTACTATGTCGATGGGTACTTCGCGAATATGTGCACCAACGAACGAAACCGTCGGGAATACGCCTCTGCGACTCTTTTTACGTATTTGGATGGGGATCTACGTTACGAACAGACCGATCGGGGGAAGTGGATTGCGGGCTGTGCCGTGAGGGAATGCAATCCCGGCGCGCAGCCGATTGCTCGCGTTCTTCAATCTTTGCCTCTTACGACCAGCCCGTCCATTAGCTTTTTCTCCTTCCGCCACACACCACACACACCGCGCTCGTCGTCGTCGCGCACGCCGTCCAGCTCGTACCTAGCAACCAACCTAACCAACAAACCTTCCCCGCATTCGCGACAATCCAAATCAGCCAATCTACGCACGATGAGCGAGTCCGCGCCGACACCGACATCCACGTCCACGACGCGACCCAAGGCGCCGACAGCGTGCATGAACTGCCGTGCGCGCAAGCTGAAATGTTCGGGCGACCGACCGAGCTGCAGTAACTGTCCTCTATACGGCGCGACGTGCGAGTACGCGACGAGCAGGGCGAAGAGCGGGCCTCCTAAAGGGAGCACGAGGAAGAAGAAGGATCCTAGCGCCGGCGGTGGTGGGAAGAAGGAGCATCGACCGGTCGCGTCTACCAGCGCCGACGAGACGACGACGGCGCCAAGCTTCGACTTTCGACCTTTGTCAGCAGAGACGACAATCCCAGCTTCGAATCCTGCCTTCGCGCCGCCGCAGCAATTACAACCGCAGGCCAATCCTGTGCAGCGCAATACCTTCGCGGCACAACCTCCACTCGAGCCTCAGTTCGATATTTGGTCTGCTCTTTACGATCCTGCTCAATTCGGTACGTTCTTCCCCAACAATCCACTCGTCCTTCGTCCTTTCCTTCCCTCCTACCTTCTTGCATAACATCCCACCGCCGCGCGCCACAGCCGCTCTCGCTTGAACCTCCCTCCGATGTCCTTCTATCACCCCGACGCGCAGTTGCAGTATTCGTCGCGTTTCACCGGCACAGAAGCCGACCCCAACGCGCATGGTGGCTTCTATGCCGATCCTGCCGAATCCTATCCCCATCGCGATGCAAATCCTCGCGTCGAGATCTACGTCGACGCTGATGACTCGTACTCCCTCGCGCACGATGAATCCTACCCGCACCCGCCCGAATCCTCCTACTCGCCCCACTACTACTACCCTCCTGCTGACGCTGACCAACGTTTCTCTTCCTACTATGCGCCGCATGCAGACCTCCCACTACCCAACGTCGACGTCGACCTCACCCAACTCTCCTACTCCGACCTCTTCCCGACCAACAACAATGGGATGAACGACGTCAACATGCACATGCTCGACCCCTCGTCCTATAACGCGGCTGCGATGCCCATGCTTGGCGGGCCGGCGAGTCTGCCGTTCAATCTGCCGTTACAAGGGCAGGGGTTCAACTCGAGTCCGACATCTGGACCGAGTCCTCCTAACTTCACCTCAAGCGGGAGCGCAGGCCACTCGCCTTCCTCAGGATCTAACCACGCCTCTCCAAACGCACAACACCACTCTTCCCCGCCCAGTCACAACGCCTCACATTCCAGACGCTCAAGCCACTCGCCCAACCCCCAGCACCATCAGACGTTCGTACCCCCACCGCAACTCAACACGCCCGAATCGCGCAAAATTTATAGGATACATTGTTGGATCCCGCTTTTCCCGCTCGCGGTGGAAGAGGCACTGTATAGGAGCGCGACGATTCCGCCGCCTGCGGCTGAGGAGGATGCGAGGGAGTTTTGCGCGCAGGTGAGTCCGAACGCGATGTCTTCCGTCGCGCTGTTGGGTGTTGGGTAACATGAAGAGGCTGACGCGCCCTACAGGCGTTACGGGCGCTGTGCAATGTTGCAGAGAGCGGTGTGAATGGGGGCGTTGTGGATCCGGAGAGGGACGAACATTGGATTGTGGCAAGGGAGATGGGGATGGGGTGTTTTAATCGGGCGTGTGCGAGGAATAGTGCGGATGGTGAGTGCTTGCGTCTTGTCTGCGTCTCTTCCCCTTCCCCGCTGGTCTTTACCTTTGCTTGTGGTGGCTTGTGGTGCTCTCGTCGCGCGCGCATCTTCACTTCTTCCCGTATCGACTCTACAACCTCTTCCTTCCTTCACTACGTCGTTGTTCCACCCTCTCGCGACTCGCTGCCTGTCTACATTTGCCCGCTCATCAGCCCTCCTTTCTCTGGCTCACCCTCTCCCCTGTTCACCTCTCCTCACACCGTTCGCCTCGCCATCGCTCTCCGCGGCTCCCACACTCTTACACGGCTCGCTCATTCTCCCCCTTCTTACACGTCTCGCTGGCGCTCTACTCTTTCCACGTTCCAGCTCGCTGACGTCCGTCCCTCCTTCCAGCCAACTCCCTCGTCGGATGGGACGACCCACGCGCCCTCACAGCCGGCGGACTCGCCTTCCTAGCCGTGCGCGACGTATTCGTACGCGGATGGTGCCGCGATGCGGCGGGGTGGTTGAAACTCGCTGCGGGTGTCGTGGAGGCGTTGCCGGTCGCTAGTGCGTTGAGGGCTTGGTGAGTGGTTGTACGGAGCTTTGGCGACGTGGGCGTCGTGGAGCTTGGCAGCGTAAAGTGCGTGCGCTGACGCGCCCTTGTTGGTGTAGGTTCGCGAGGGTCATATGGCTTTGGGATGTGGGTATGGGTTTGGCTGCTACGCCGTACGGGCCTTTACGGTACGTTCGTTCGTCTATCCAGATCCTTCACTGCCTCCTTATCCTTTCCTCCCATTTCACTCCTTGCCCTTCCCACCTTCGCCCTTTCCCATCCCTCGCCGCCCCTTCTGTGCTTCTTGTCCTTACTCTTCCCTCTCCCCTGCGCCGCCGTTCCACTTCCCCGTGTGCTCAGGCTGACGCCTTCGCCCTACCCAGACTCCCACGCGCCGTCTCGCCCACACTCGCCTCCGCCGTCCTCGCGCAGCACCAAGCGACACCAGACGGCGTCGTAGGTCGGATAGGAGGATTGGGCTTGGAAGGAGACGCGAGGATATTGGATACGCTTGTGGCGCTCGCGTTGGATTTGACGTTCGGGTTGGATCGAGGTGCGTTTCTTCTTCTTTGCTGTGTTCGCGCCTTCGGGCTTGCGCACCTTTGGACTGGGCTGCTCGCTTGGACTGGGCTGCTCGCTGACGCTGCCTTGATTGCTTGTAGGGCGGCCGTTGGAGAATGGGGCGGTGCTGGACGAGCCGATGAGGGTCCAGCAGTGGCTGGATACATTGCCGCCGAGTATGACGCAGGGCGTATTGCAGATGGTGCGTGTCCGTCCTTCCTATCCCGTGCTTCCGCTGACGCGCTCGCAGGTGATCCTTCCTCCTGACGTGACGCACGGTCCACCTGTCGAGTGTGACGGACGGCCTACCGAGCGCGCAGCGGTCGCTCGCGTTATACATCTCGTCTACTACGCGCTCTGCACGCGCTGGTTCCGTGGCGAAGTCCCGCGTTTCAACTTTGACCCCACAAGTCAAACTGGTGCGTCCGTCCGTCGTCCCTTCTGGTACACATACTCACTGCGCTCGTAGGCTGCCCTACAAACCACATGGACACCGGCACTTCAGCTACGCATGCCTACCCATCGCGCCGCGCCCTCGTGCGCATGTCCTCCATCCGCGCAGCGATGGCCAACATCGTAGACGTGGCGGATTGGTTCCTCCACACGCGGCATTACTACCTCTGGGCCTTCGCGGAACAAGGACTCGTCTTTGCGCAGAACAGCGCCTTGGGGCGACTAAACAGCGCCAACCCCTTGCTAGACGCGTACAACACCTCCCTCGCCGCGCAACAGAAATTCGACGAGGAAGAACGCGAGCGCCAAGGACTGGAGAAAGTCGTTGTGGCTGCTGCGCAGATCCCGCCCGACGCGCCGAGGAGGGGGTTGCTGCTGATGATTCAGGACGTGTTGAGTGCCGCGCTTGATGCGTTTACGGTTGCACAGGCGACGGGTGGGGTGGGCGCGGGACATATTCAGTGTACGAGGATATTGTTGACTGTGGCGGCGGCGGCGTTGAGTGGGGCAAATGCGACGACGAGGGCGCCGATGCATGCTTTGACGAGACGGTTGGCGGGGACGTCGCCGGGTGGTGGGGCTGGGGCGCCGTTGTGGGTGTCGCGCAATATCGAGCCGGAGGCGTGAGGCGTGAGGCTGGGTGTTGGACAGGGCGTGCTTCGCTGTCGTGTTTCGTTTCGTTGTAACAGTACAGGTACATCCCTATGGCTTACTATTATACATTCTCTCCTCGCGTACATTTTCCCATTGACTGTTCACGCCTTCCATGCGACCGCCCGTACGGGCGAGCCGTCCAGTCCCTCTAGGTGGAGCGGTAAGACGCTAATAGTCCAGTCCTCGCCCTCCTTCCAAATGCCATCCAACCCCTCCAACCGCAAGTTCTCGACGATGATGCATGGATCCTTCGCGCCCAGGAGGACCCTATGAGCACCGAAATCCGTAGGAGGGTCACCGGAAGTCTCGTCCGGGCTGAACGTGTCGACGCCAAGCACGCGGACGCCGGAACGAACGATGCCCTCTGCGGCGTCGAGCGAGATGTACGGATGCGCGATGTACGCGTCTAGTGTTTTGGAGGTGAAGTATTGGGACCAGCCTGTACGTAGGACTAGAATGCCTCCGGCCGTTCCACAAGACGCGATGTGCGCGTGCCACGGTGCGAGGTCGGCCCATGTTATTTTCCGTCTCGGCTCCCCTTGTACGCCTATGAGCGCGCGCAAATCGAGCAGGTACATTGGCGCTACGAGATGTGACAAGTCCAGTTCATGCGCCGTCGCGCCGTTCGGTACGAAATGCGATGGCGCGTCGAGATGTGTGCCTGTGTGCGTGCCGAGCGAGAGGATGGTTAGAGCGCAGCCGTCGTGCTCGTGTGTGAAGCCTGGCTTCGAAGAGAATGTGACGGGATCTCCGGGGTAGACTGGAGTTGTGCTCGATAGCGGGTGCGAGAGGTCTACGAAGGTGCGGGTGCGGGTCATGGTGAGGGTGGGAGGACAACCTGCGGATGATAGGCGTCACGTTGTCAGTGTGAGGACGGCGATCCGGAAGATCGGGCCGGACGCGCCTGACATGCAGATCCTCACGTGCACGGATATCACTGTACGTGGCACAACCAAGAACCATCGAGTATAGGTCGTCTAGCAGGATGGGAGGAGGTCCATGAAGTTAGTAATGCAGTACCCGAAGTACTTACTGGACGTGAACCCACTTCGTGCGACTTCTTTGGTACTACACTTAGGTCTTACTGAATTGTCTGTTTTGAAGGCTGCGGAGGAGAGTGTGGGCCGTGATGTCCCCGCGTAACACCAGAGTCCTGAGTCGCTGTCAATCTGTGTTTCAAATGCAAAGGGTGCTCCTTCGGAGGGGAAAGGACCGGCTGGTGTCAATGACTGCTTCAACGGTTTCTTTTGCTACTGGGATTCGAAATACAGCTTGCACAGGCGATGGCGCATCCTTCAGTAGCAATCGGTTTCCAAGTGAACTATCTGTACGGCTACCACTCGCTGTGATCCATTCGAACCATTTATAGCAATTCTCGTCCTCCAGGGCCGTAGTAGTTATTGTACTGATTATGCGCCTCTGCGCTTCCGACACCGTCGCCCTCGGCGGTGTTGTGACGGAATGCTCCCTGTGAGTGCTGCTGATTCGGTTGAAGCAATGGAGTAACGGGCAGCGGTGGCCAGGGAGAAGGCGCGGCGTGTCCTAAGCTCGTGTCAGTGTCACGTTAATGCGGACGGACCGTCGCGTACGCGGTGGCGGGGAATATCGTGGCTGCTGATAAGGATGTATGACGGTTGCGTGGAAAGGCGACGATGGTGCGGCAATGGGAGAATTCAGAGTACTTGTACTCTCAGATGCACCATTCTCCGTCGGGAGCGGCGTCCAGGGACTCGGAGAAGGCGCAGAGTTTCCGAAGTTGGTGTCAGCCTGAGTGGGCCTCGTCACGTCCGTAAGGATGGATTGTCGCGTACGCGGAGGCGGAGAATATCCTGGTTCTTCACGTATCGTAGCCGCTTCATGGGAGGTCGGGTCGGAGCTTGTGACATTGGGAGAGCTCCGAGCATCCCCAGTAGTAGTACTTTCGGCGGTACCATTCTGCGTCGTGAGCGGCGAACAGGACTCGGGAGAAGGTGCGGAGGAACCTAAGTAGGTATCAGTGCCATTTTCCATGAGGAGAAACTATCACGTACGCGGTGGCGGAGAATGTCGTGCCGTACGTGCGTTATGAGAGGACGAGGTTGCGATAATGGGAGAACTCGAAGCATCTTGGGTACCAGGGCTCTCAATAGCACTGTCCTGCGTCGTCCGCTCCAACCGCCACCGAATAATGGGTGGTAGACGCGTTGGACTGCTAGTGGACGCGCTGTGAGCCTCAAATTGTTTGCCGCTCGCCGTACGTGCTGTGCCTTTCGGAGGTCCGCTCTTCGCGCGGCCTGACGCGTATTCGCATTGAACTCGATACAAACTGCAGGTTGCACAAATGGGTCGCTCGCCAGAGCATTTCAACTTCCGCGCGCGACAAGAATTGCAAGCGATGGATGGTCTTGAGCGAGGACCGTTTCCCGTGACGGGATCGATTACGTCGGGTGAAAGTGGTTCTGCGAAGGAGACGCCGTTTGTATGCGATGAAGCGCTGCCAGGTGTGGACGACATGGTAGAGTCGAGTTGAAAGACGTGGCAACAATATTAGAAACAAGGTGCGCCAAGACTTCCGGGCCGTTGTGCCGATTTGCAGAACTGCAGAACTGTATCTTCTGTCCAATCGCATCCCGTGAAATAACCTCAGTTTCAAAATTGGACTGGAAAAAGCCCAAGACTTCCTCCTGCGATTTGCGCTACACGAGAGCTTTGTGGGTCGCCTTTGTCTCGGAAATAACTTCCCCGAGGTCCGGGGTAAGCCGACCACGCCTTGGCTTTGAACCATCATGGCACTCACGACTTCCACTGCTGTCTCGTCGACGCCGGCGCTCCTGGACGCGCAGACTGCCGTGATATTGCAGCTGCAATCACAGCTTGCTACACTCGAGACGGCAGCGACAACAGCGCATGACACGATGATCGCTGCGATTATGGAGAACGAGCGCGCGAAGGACGCGGTTCGGCATGCCCGCGACGCACTCGCAGCCGTACACCAGACATTTGCGCGGGTTGGAGCATTCCCGGCCATTGGATATCTGCACGTTCCTGCTCGGCAACGCGTCTTCAATGACGACGTGCTTGCGGAGATCTTCAAGGCGTGGAACGCGCTGCCAGAGTCGGATAACGAGCTCGAAGACAGTTCGCCCAGAATATCCGCAGCATTCACTGCAGCCAGCGTTTCGAAGCAATGGCGCTCTGTCGCGCTGTGCACGCCGTCCATCTGGACGACCATTTTCATCGACTTCAGATTCTGCGACGGCGCGGAAGAGCATATTAACTCGATACTCGCTCGATCTCATAACCAGAGCCTGGTTGTCGAATTCGAAAATGTACCAGTCAAGGATCGCATCTTGTTCAGCCATATCCGAGACGACCTCATCGCCAAGCTCCTTGGACGCGCTCGCGACCTCACCATAAACCTTCAGCTGGAGTTCGTGGAATTCGACACGTCATTTCTCCCTCTCTTGCAGTCCAATATGCCCGTACTGGATACGCTCGTATTCAAGAATGCCCATGCGCTTTACATGCGCGACGTTCCTTCTGGTACCAAGCTCTTGACGCTTGCTCCCAATCTTCGTGTTTTCGACCTGTCTCATGTGCCCTTTGCGTTAATCGACGCTGCTGCGCTGCCTAATTTGGAATCATTCGCATCCGGCGATGACTTTCTGCCTCAGACCGTCGTTGACATTGCCGCTGTCTGGCCCAAACTTGTAAAGCTCGAGGTTGGCAATCTCCCCGCTATGCATATGGGGCCGTCCTTCGGTACCGGCGTCTTCCCGCGTCTCGAGAGTCTGGTATGCAGGGGGCCCCACACACCGTTGGGCGTTATGTCACCCCATACAGCACCCGCTTTGTGCGACTTGTCCATCATGTATCACTCGACCGCCGTTCGCGAGTTGCGCAACTTTACGCAGCACGCGGGTTCGGTGTCGAAGATACAGCGCCTGACGCTGACTGCAGCACACACGACGAGCGATCTCTGGACATCGATTGTCGACTTGCTTTCCAATCTCTCTGCGCTTACGTTGAAAGAATTTACTGCTACCGACTTGGCAGCAGTCTTTTCGACGTGGTCGACCGAATCGAAATTCATGCTCCCGCCCAAGCTTTCTGCGCTCCGCTTGATGCACTGTGACTTCAACGATATGTCGATCCGCCTCATTGTTGACTGGATCGCGGCACGTCACGCCGGTACTCGAGACCAAACCGACGTGCTCCCTCTGGACCACATTCGAATTCTGCAGGAGGGATGGCTCAGCAATGAGCAGCAGGTGTTCCCACAATGGGTCATTCCCAGGCTCCAGCAGCTTGTGGCGCACGTTGAAGTGAACACGAGTGAGATCAAGTTTGACTGTAAGTGTTTTCGAATTGAACGCTCTCCTCCTCCTCTTCGCGAACTCACGCTCATTACCCACTGCCGCAGCTTAACTACCTGGACGACCCTTGGGTTACCTTCAATGCGCGTCCCGACCAAAAATATCGCCACATCGTAAGGTTACATTCGTGACGGGAACAGCGGATGTCGATGTTCATGACGTATGGGCGGAAATGGCAATTCTGCGACGATAACCCATCTAATCCAAATATGTATGAGCATAAGACTATGCCTTTTTAAATGACATCGATCTCCTCAATGGCGAGCCTGCAAACGTGGCAATTCCTTCGTACTTGGCCCCTTGAGCCTTCGATCGTACTACATAGAACCCTACAGTCATGAATTGAGCCCAGACTTGAAGTTATGTACTACGCTCTCGAGGTACAGGCGATCGGAACCGACCCCTGCGGAGGTTGCCAGCGCGATGTCCACTCAAGTGCTGATCGCGCACTGAACCCCCGCGTCGTCCGACGTCCGTTGTCTATACACGCATTGTCTAAAGCAGCGGCGGAATTGTCGGCGGGCCTGCTCCGTGGCCGGCCGGACGATGCAGGTCGGAGCGCCATGGCAGATGTGGGAAAGAACATCATCCACCAACATGAGCGGCGAAAACTTATCCGAATACATATCACACATCTCGATTGATGATCAACCGTGGCACCGGCCTGCGCTCACCATACTCCCATTCATGCGCACCTGAATCCCATGGCTCAATCGGGACGCCATTGGCTTCGAGATGGACCTGGCAATATGTGCCCGAAGCGAAAACGAGGTCGCCGCTCGCCGTTTCTGAATCATCACCGCCACACCGGGGAACAGGACCGCACGCTGCTCGGACACTTTCCTCATCCGATGCATAGGATGTAAGAGTCGCGCAATAATAGAGATAGCCGCTGCGGCAAGTACGGACGCGTAGTCAGCATGTGAAACACCATAGAGGGTGTGAAAATAACTTGAATATAACTGGCCCACGCATTCATTCCTCTCTCCCTGTCCCCCGCCGTTATCCCTCATTGCGATGGCTTCGTCTCACATATCTATCGAACGCACCTCTGGTACGTCTCAAGCTCTTGTGCACTAGATTCCTTCATGTAACGCGTTTCACCCAGCAGAGTTCGCCTTCGTCAAGCCGCTTCAGCCGGAGACGTTCAACTCCCCCGCGTCACGGCCCAGACTCGCAATCGCATGCATGAACTGTCGAACGCGGAAACTCAAATGCTCCTGGGACCGACCTACCTGCAGCAACTGCGCACTCTACAAGGTCGCTTGCGTTTACGCGGAGGGACGAGCCAAGAGTGGACCGCGGAAGAAGCAGAGCAAGAGGAGCGGCGAGGAGCCTAGGAAGAGCAGGACACCGCCGATAAGAAAGGTGTCCCCGAGCGCGGTACCAGTACCAGCAATCCTCGAACGGGTCGGTGCTTGGAACGCATTCGAGAACTACCTGTCAACGCGCAGAGAGCAGCCTCCATGGGACGGTCGCACGTCAAGTGAGTGTCAATCCTGTCGCCAATGCACCATGCGGGATCAGACTAAAGATGACTTCACAGCTTCTTACCTACACTCATCTACCTCTATGCCCGTCCTTCAATATTCGCAACTAGCATTCGAGCTGGGTCAAGGCGAGGTTCCTGCTTCGACATTCGCAGGTGTACGGGGTGGGGACATGTCTCAGGCGAAGCTATTGAGAAACGAGTCTATTCATGAACAATGATTGCGCGACATTTGCGAATAAAGTATGAGAGATTATACAGAAGCGACGACGCAGCCACACGGCGCAGTGATTAATCTAGGTATGTGGTGAGTAGGAGTAGGCTCAGGCAAGTCGTGACGTACAGTCATCGGCTCAAACATCATTTGCGAAGCCTCCATCGATATGCAACTTGGGGACCAACTGTTCGAGTCGCGACTTAATCCAGGGAGGTAACCCATAATCATACGACGTATGCGCAGCGCAGTCGGAGATAGACAGCGACTGCAGAACCGGCAAGTTGTTCGCGACAGCATT
>KV426193.1:47044-89854 GCA_001632375.1 Exidia glandulosa HHB12029 | reverse complement strand
TCGTCGGCGGGCGTCCCACATCACGAGGATAAGTATGCGAGCGTGGAACGGCATTGTGTCCCAGTCTCTGCATGCGACACGATATGCTGCTGCATTCCGCTCCTCCTGACGCCGCTGTGTAGCAAATACTCGTTGGTGTTGCCGGTTTGCCTCAAGATTGCTAGGATTCAAAGCAGGACCTCAGCATGGGTCTTCCTGAGTGTGAGAATGAGTGCGTACGCGATATACCTCTCGTGTCGCTCCTGACGTTTGCGCGCAGGTCCCTTCTTCCGTCTGGGAGGCTGGCGTGTCATGGTAAGAGTGCAGAAGTGATCCAAGTGGTTCTGCCCCGCGGGTTTAGGGCCTTCGTTACCACATGCCACCCTGAGCTTGAGATGGCGGCCAGTCTCCGAGTCGAGACCACGATTGAAGCGCCACGCCACAGTCGTGTCTCACGTGATGTGGCGGTTGATGATTTAAATCTAGATTTAGACTCCGCTTCCCGCTTCCTTCCCTTCTTCCTCTCGCACCCTCGACATTCAATGTAACTGTCTTACACCACCATCTCCTACTCTCAGACAGCGTGACAGCAAGCGTACCTCCCACCTGAATCGGTTGTCAAGTTACCTCCGTTGAGTTCAATGTACAGTAGCATTGTGTCGTGCTCTTCGCATGTGAGCTGTCGACTTTACCAGATGTACCTGATGAGATTTGGCAGTCTCGCAAACTGGCAGTATAAATTTGGCAGTCGTGAGATTTGGCAGTTGTACTAAATCTGGCAGTCAGATTACATTTGGCAGTCACAGAATCTGGCAGTTGGATAAATCTGGCAGTCCAAGGAAAAATTGTGGAAGTACAAAATCTGGCAGTATATTGATCTGGCAGTCAATATCTGGCCCATATTACTGCCAGATTTAGGGGTCCCGGATAGCCCGGTCACCACCGAACAGCAGCTTCCGGACCGTCGTCGCCGATCGTATCTCATGCTCCCTCTCGACGTCCTGTTGGCTCCCATCCGCCCCTTCAGTATCTTGATACCTCGTGTCAAAGACGGCGTCCAGGGTTCAGGAGGCAGAGAGTGGAGCCTTCTGCTACTCGCGGGAGTCGCAGTTACGGTCTCCCTGAGCTCTGTATATGCAACGCACCTCATTATCTCACCTATCTGATAACCTCGCAGGACGCTGCAAGAATGTTCCTCTGGTCATTCCGCTGGAACCACGTGCCGCCGGATCGTGCGGACCTCACCGTGAGTTGTCCTGATGATCTACCTATTGGACAACTCCAGCTCACGGTCTCCGCAGACGTATTTTACCGTACGAGAATTAATCGACCTCTTCACCAAGGCGGCATTTTTGCTCTTCGGAGTTCCGGGTATGCATCGGTTCTCTGCCTGATCAGATCAGCGTTGCGATATTAATACTATTTCATGATAGGTATCGTGATGTTCTGCCGGACGAGGTTCTTCAAGTATCAGACCATGCCTGTCGCGCTTCCTGGCCAGGAGGAGCAGCTTCTTCCTGGACAGGTTTATAATCTGGAGGCGCAGAGCGAGCACGATGTCGGCACCAGCGCCACCCCAGCGCTGCGTCCAGCCGACGACCCACCTACATCATGGACGGACTTCTCGGCTGCCCGCATCATGATCCTCGGCTGCGCAGTACTCTTCGCGGCTGCCCTACTACCTGTTCCACTCCTTCAGGAAGCCGGGACTGTTCTAGGCATCTCCATGCACTACGGCGTCAACTTCTGTCTACAGGCTCTGGCACTCACCTTTGTGCCAGGGGAAATGAACCATGCTGGGAACTTGTTCGGGGTGTGGAATGCACTCCTTCAGACAACGTAAGTTTAGTCGAGTTTGCTTGATTCCAAATCTCTGATGCGTGACGTCGACTGGTCAGCTGGATCTGGACAGACATCTTCCGCGACATGCTAAACGAATATGTTTGGCAGTCCTCCCGTATATTCCTCGTAGTCGCAATCGCTACCCTTGGACTGTCATTCTTGGCTTTGATGCTGGTGCGGAAGAGAGTGTAAACTAGTTCGAGATATGTTCAGAGGAATTGTCTATGTCCGTTGTATAATAAACCTTGCGATGTCACGAGGCATGGATTCGGATCGCATGCACCAAGTTCCGACGTCGCCCAACAGTCGATTCTCATGAGTCACTCATTGCTTATCAGTCAGATATAAAGGGGAAGGTGCGGGCTGTTATGCTCACGTCGTTTCCGCCCTCGAGTCAGCAGTTTGTTTTGAGCGCCTCCACTGGACGTGGGACGTAAATGTGCGAATCGAACACACGAACGGAATGAAAACACTCACAGCATTCTCGTCACAGTGAGCGTCAAGCGACCGGTCCAGGACGTTATCACAGTACGGGTAAATGAGCAAAGCGGAGCAAGACGATGACGGCGCGAGCAGTAATTGTGCATGGACAAAGGCTAGAATAACACGCCAGACGAAGCAGTGGTGCAAGAACTGTCACTTGTCGAGTAACGTCAGGTCGCTGAGGGAGAGGAATTATGTACTGTCAGAGGCAGATATAACGGGCGGGCGAAATGGCGTACCTCAACGCTTTTGTCGCGTCCAAGACTGGCTCAGCCTGGTTGGCCGCGGCAGCCTTGCGCTCAGCGTCTATTTCGTCAAAAATCTTGCACACGAGGTCGAACACGGCCTGTTTATTGGCGAGCAAAAAGTCGGCCGTCGTTACGGGCTCTTCGCCACTAGTGAGCCGCGTACGGACTTCCTTGACGCTGACGGCGTTCCATTTCGTGGTAGGGTCGGTCAATATGCGCCGTATGGCCGGTGCTAGGTCGTCGACGGACATGGCGCGGCCGCGCGGTGTTGGCAGCTGCCAAGGTTCGAAACACCACGCTCGGCGTGTACCGTTCATCTCTCTCCTTTATGTCATTCTTATTGGAAACAACCGCCTTCATTGCAAGCACAATGAACTACAGGTCACTCCCCGAAAGTGGAAGCATCAGTCGAATCGGATTGTCTATCACCTGCGTGGATCGCTCGTACGCAGTACTTCATCCTCGTAAATGAACTCTGCGCAGAAGGGATC
Organism: Exidia glandulosa HHB12029; assembly: GCA_001632375.1. NCBI lineage: Eukaryota > Fungi > Basidiomycota > Agaricomycetes > Auriculariales > Exidiaceae > Exidia > Exidia glandulosa. The sequence goes on along the minus strand of KV426193.1, from coordinate 86,811 downwards.
TCAGCTGAGGCCCTCGGAAGGCCAACATACCAGGCATTTGGATCATTAGGGTCCTATCTCTAGCGTACCACCCCTCAGAGTCATGCGCGCCGCAGCAAAACTCAAACAGGGGCCTTGCAGACCCACAGTACAGCTTTCCAAGCTGACAGACGATAGCATTCGTCTGATGCAGCTGCGAGAGAGCGGCGTAGATGTCCGTCGTTGTATCGCGGGCCGAGGAGGGTATTCGTGAACAACGACATGAGCGCGAGTTCGGGCCATGGAGGGGCGTCGACTTTGGCGCTGTTTAGAAGCGCTTTGAAGAACTTGATTTGACCGATGGCGTAGTCTTAACCCTTGGCCAGCGGGCACTGCTCGAGGCGCGATGAGAACGCTGCGATGAAGTGCTCGCCAGTCGCGTCGTCACGCTCGAGCTGGCCAATCTCTGTGAATTCAAGGGACGAGAGCTGGACCATATGTCGAGCCAATGACTCGAGTGTGTTGGATGACGAGCTCTACCCGGCTTGTCTCCAAGGTCCGTATTCATCTCGGCCAGGCTGCCGAGTGTCACCGTACACGTCTCCGACTGTCTCCGGTTTTCTTGCACTGCTCTAGGATCCTCGTAGGATTGTCTGCCCGTTCCCACGTAGTATATAACGGACTGTTTCTTGTCGACGGGTTCTTTGTCTAGTCTAACACTGTAACTCGTCAGGTATGCTACAGGACTCGTAATACATGTCTAGTCTAACACTGTAACTCGTCAGGTTACGAGCCCCAAAAGTCCCCTGCAATGTCCGATCCTCCAGCCGAATACCTCACGACCACGGGCAACGGGTTCTCTACGTTCCCGAAGCTCTCTAACGAGAACTACCTCGTGTGGTCGTCGAACATGAGGTCCCTGCTCAAAGGACTCAATCAGTACGTCATGGTACTCGGCGAGGTTGCGTGCCCGACCGACCCCGCTGGTCGCGGTGCGTGGGATCTCCGTAGCGACCGTGCGTACATGGAGATCGCTATGCGGGTCGAGGACGCGTGGAAGCAGCCCATCGCGATGACGGAGGATCCCATCCTCGCGTGGACAGCGCTGGAGGAGGAGTACGGCGGCGGGAAGACAGACTCGCTGCGCACTCTGTATCTCGGGAAGCTGCAACAGGCCACGTACGACCCGACAACGCCGATCCAGGACCATGCAACCGCCATGAAGGACCTCCGCTTGAAGCTGAAAGCGGCGGGACACGAGCTCAAAGAAAACGAGTTTCGTATTCACTTCCTCAACTCGCTGCCCGAGCAGTTCGACACGTTCGTCATGAGCGTAACGAAGGACGAGAAGCTTGCCGACATCGTTACTCGGCTTCGCGGTCTCGAGCTCCGGCGGGAGATGCGCGGCGAGACCCCCGGGAATGCAGCTGCGTTCGCCGCTCAGGGTGCGCGCGCAGGAGGACATGGCGGGAATAGCGGGCCGCGGACACGCGGGACAACGCAACGTTCGGGCACCTGTCGCAAATGCGGACAGGAGGGGCACTGGGAGCGCGACCGAGCGCAGTGTCCGATGCAGAACGGTGGCAGCGGATCCGGCAGCGGCGGGCATCGCAAGACCCAAAACTCGCGTCGCGGCGGTGGCGGTGGTAGACGAAACACCGCTGGAGCGCAGCAACAGACGGCGAGCAAGCCGACAGGACGCATGTTTGCGTCAGTCGAGGAGTTTCCCGATGCGAGCCTCGTCGCGGAGGAGTGCGTCGGATGCGAGTACACCATGCATCTAGTCGACTCGGGCGCGTCGGATTACTGGATTCCACAGCGCGAGGACCTGCACAACTACCGCGAGCTCGACAAGCCTATCGAGATCAGCGCGGCAAACGGAACCGTCTTCGCAAAGGGCGTCGGTGACCTGCATTATGCGGCGATCGGCCCGGACGGTGACGAGGTCTTCGGCGTGCTGAAGGACGCCAAGTGGGTGCCATCCGCAAGGGTGCGCATGTTGTCGACGGGTCGTCTGGCAGAGGATGGATACAAGATCAGTATCACCTCTAGCGGCCTCGACTTAACTGGACCGTCGGGCGAGCATACAATACACTTACCTGTTCGTCACCGCGTCTACCCATGGCTCCTTCGCATCATCCCTCCGACAACAGCGCCGCAGGCATCAGCAGCGGCGGCCGTTGTTCTCTCCGACTCCGAGTTGGCGGGCAAGCTCGACGCAGGCGAGATCGCGCTTGCAGCGTCACGAGGCTTGGCGTTCGACTGGATGGCGTTCCACCGTGCGATGGGTCATCTAAACATCGTAGCGTGTCAGCAACTTGCTCGGAACGGCGCATCCGCAACACGCATGGACGACATCAACGCACCTCTCCCGCACCATCATGACTGCGCAGCGTGCATCGCTGGCAAGGCAACGCGGAGGCCGCATCCCGAGGGACGCGAGCGTGCGAAGGGTATCCTCGACACGGTGCACATGGACATCTTCGGGCCGACCGAGACGGCCGCACACGACGGCAGCCGCTTCGGGCTTGTGTTGTGCGACGACAAGGGTCGCGTCGGTACCGTTGAGGGGTTGCACAGGAAGTCTGGAGCGCTGGCGGCCTTCAAGAAGTGGAAGGCGGCGGTCGAGCTCAGCACCGGTCGGAAGATCCGCACCATCATGTGCGACAACGCCAAGGAGTTCATCGAGGGGCAGTTCAAGCGGTACTGCGAGCAGCTCGGTATCCGCATCCTCTCGAGTGTGCCGTATAACCCGCAGTCCAACGGTATCGCCGAGCGCAAGATCCGTGCAGTAACCGAGGGCGCAACTGCGATGATCACAGACGCGCAGCTCTCGCCGCGGTTCTGGCTCCTCGCATGCCAGGCCAAAATGTACCTGCTGAATCGGTCACCGACACGCGCAAACGACGGGAAGACGCCTTACGAGGTATTTTATGGTGAGAAGCCCAACCTCACGCATATCAAACCGTTCGGCTGCCACGTTAACGTCGTCGTACCCGATGAGAGGCGGAGGGGCAAGTTTGCTGGCAAGATCTGGTCAGGCATCTTCGTCGGATATCTCGCATGGGAAGGCGGTTACCTCGTATACGACCCGGTACGTCGCAAAGTATTTCCCGCGGAGAGTATCATCTGGCACGAGAACTCGCTCGGCCCGGCCGTCCCAGCTGGAGGTCCTCGTGCGGAGGAGAATGTTGAGGTCGTCAAGGCGATCGAGAGCTCGCAGCAGCCGGAGGAGGTACCCGCGCCAGAGGAGCCCGCACCGCCGGTAGAGGAGGAGCGCGAGCCGCTGAAGATTCGCATCCCGGCCGCCGCGGTACGTCAAGTCGTCGAAAATCGCCAGCAGCAGCAGAACCAGAGCAACCTCGTCAACACCGTGTATGACTTTCCACGAGGTACGTTGCGCGGCGGAGGAACTCGCGGAGCAGGCGGTGCGACGGGCGGCGCGGCAATCGACTTCGCGCGGCAATCGACTTCGCGATGTCGAGTATGCTGAGCGAGCTCGACTTCGCACTCTCCACGGCGGCTCCACCGATGGGCGACGACCCGAGGACGGTGCGCGAGGCGCTGAACGGACCCGACGCGGACGAGTGGAGAGAGGCCATCGCTGCGGAGAACGCGAACCTGGTCAGTCACGACGTCTACGAGTGGGCGGATCCGGACGGCGCACCTGTCATGGGCTCAACGACTGTCCTGCGCACCAAGTACAACGCGCAGGGGGAGATCTCGAGTCGAAAAGCGCGTTTCTGCGCGCAGGGTTTCACGCAGATCCCGGGTGAGCACTACGATCCGTTCCAGAAGCCCGCGAGCGTCGTCCGTTTCGAGACGCTGCGCATCATCGCGTCCGTTGCAGTCACGTTCCCGAACGTCGTTGCGCGGCAGTTCGACGTCAAGTCGGCGTACTTGCACCGGCCGCTTCGCGAGGTGATCTATATGTGACCACCGCCGGGCATGGAGCACCCGACGGACCGCGGCAAAGCGTGGCGGTTGAAGAAACCGCTATACGGGACTGTGCAGGGCGGCGCGTACTGGGAGGAGGAACGCGACGAGTTCCTCGACGGACTCGGCTGGCAGAAGATCCACGCCGACCCGAGCGTATTCGTGCAGTCGTGGACGGAGGAGAAGGCGATTGTCGTGTTCTGGGTCGACGACGAGACTGGCTGGGGCACGGAACGACGCCTGCTCGAGCTCGAGGATCAGTTCAACGCGAAGTACGGCATATCCGGCGCTGGACCACTCACCTGGACTCTCGGCATCTCGTTCACTCGCGACCTCGACGCCAGCACCATCTCGCTCTCGCAAAAGCTCTATATCGAGCAACTCGTACGTCGTTTCCGTCAGGAGCAGGCACAGGTCGTGTCGACGCCGTTCGCGCCGGGCACCGTTCTGACAGCTGACATGAGCCCGGCGACGGACGCTGAGAAGCGCGACATGCTCGGCGTACCTTATCGCGAGCTCGTAGGCTCGCTGCTCTACGCTATGGTCGTCACCCGGCCCGATATCGCGTATCCGGTCGGCGTGCTCTGCAAGTTCATGGCGAATCCGGGGCGCGCGCACTGGAACGCGGCGGTTCGTGTGCTGCGTTATTTGAAGGGCACTGCCGACGTCCCGTTGGTGCTGGGCGGCAACCGCACTCTGCGCGCGTACTCGGATGCAGACTACGCGGGCGATCGGGACGACCGCAGATCCACGGGCGCGTACGTCTTCACGATAGGGGTCGGCGCGGTGTCGTGGGTGTCGAAAAAGCAGGACGTCGTCGCGCTCTCGACGCTGGAGGCGGAGCTCATGGCGCTGACGCAGGCTGCGAAAGAGGCCGTCTGGATCAAGCGGCTTTTAAACGAGCTCGGCGCCCGCCTTGATCAAATCACTATTCTTGGCGACAACCAAGGCGCGCTGGCAGTCTCCCGTACGACCACGTTCCACTCCCGTTCGAAGCACATCGACATTCAGTACTACTTCGTGCGGGAGAAGGTCGCCGAAGGCGTCATTGCGCTGGAGTACATCTCGACGCGCGCGATGGTTGCTGACGCACTAACAAAAGCGCTGCCGCTGGACAAGTTCCTCGGCTTCTGCGCAGAAATGGGCATCTTCTTACGGGCTTGAGCTCGCGGAGGAGTGTTGGATGACGAGCTCTACCCGGCTTGTCTCCAAGGTCCGTATTCATCTCGGCCAGGCTGCCGAGTGTCACCGTACACGTCTCCGACTGTCTCCGGTTTTCTTGCACTGCTCTAGGATCCTCGTAGGATTGTCTGCCCGTTCCCACGTAGTATATAACGGACTGTTTCTTGTCGACGGGTTCTTTGTCTAGTCTAACACTGTAACTCGTCAGGTATGCTACAAGACTCGTAATACACGTCTAGTCTAACACTGTAACTCGTCAGAGTGTGCGTGCTTTCGAGCGAGAGCCTGTCCACCAGGATTGATCGTACCAAACATCAATGAGAGGTGCGCCCTGTGCAAAGTCCATGATCATATACGGGTGACCGAGAGCGTTGTTGCTGTCAAGCGCGTAGGAGTGGACTTTGGGAATTGGAATCGACGTGTTTGATGCCAAGAACAAGTGCCCGTTCACGTTGCGACGCATAGAGGACTCGCTGTGCGGAAACGGGATGCGTATGACCCAAGCCGTGCCATCTGAGAAGCGCAGCTCGTAGACTGTGTTGGCTGAACCCAGCTTGCATGGTTCCAGGACGTCGCATGAAGCAATCGAGGACGGTGAGAATACTTTGTACGCGGCGCAAGCGACGGCGCGAATAGTCTCTATGTAGGGAGGAAGCGGACATGGAAGACAAGGACCGATTCGGTGTTTGCGCGTGTTCGTCCGGCTCCATCACGCCGCTCGTCGCCACCGTGCACACTCAGCCAGCGCCATGTCCGTCGACGACCTCGCGCCCGCCATTCTGCGCATCCTGAGCGACCCGGCCACGAACCTCGCGAGCATCAGCGCCAAGCGCGTCCGGAAGCAGCTGGTCGACGGCGACGAGCCCATTACGACGACCGAATTCATACGCGCCAACAAGGACGCCGTCGACGCGCTCATCGGCCAGGTCTTCGAGCAGGTCAGCGCCGAGCGCGGCGGCATCCCCAGCCCGCCAGAGAGCCCGCCGCTCGAGCCGGAGCCGGACTACGAGCCGGCAACGCCGGCGGCTAAGCGTAAGCGCGATGCCGACGCGAACGGCTACTCCAACGGCGCGGATAACGACGACGATGACGCTGGAAGCGCGTACGACGAAAACGAAGGCCCCAGCACGCCGCCGCCGGCCAAGAAACATAAATCCAAGGTTCGGTCCGAACCACCACAACTTGCAGCGCACGGTTCTGACTTTGACTCTTTTGCAGGACTCGGCGCAGAAAAAGTCGGGTTCACGCAGTCTTACGGACGAAGAGCTCGCGCGTCAGCTCTCACAGCAGCTCAATTCCAACCAGCCGCGGCGCTCGGGATCGGCGACGACGACCAGCAAGCGTGGGGCGAGCCGGACGCCGAAGAAAGTCAAGAAGTCGCGCGACGTCATCGACGACGACTCGGACCTCGACGTCTCAGATGCCGGCAGGACGAAGAAGAAGAAGACGGCGCGCAAGGGCGGCGGTGGTGGCGGAGGGTTCCAAAAACCTCTCATTCTCAGGTACTCGGCGCCCCCGCCAATTGTTCATTCTCCCACTAAAGAGCTACGCAGCCCACCCTTAGCGAGTGTACTCGCTGTCGAGCATCTGTCGCGACCACAGGTCGTGAAGAAACTGTGGGAGTACATCCGCGAGAACAACTTGCAGAATCCCAACAACAAGCGACAGATCCTGTGCGACCCCAATCTGCGCGCCGTCTTCAAGCAAGACAGGGTCGACATGTTTACAATGAACAAGCTGCTCAAAGAGTGCGCGCCCCGTCGTTCCATTGCGTACCTCGCTGATTCGTCCTCCCACAGCCACTTGACGCCGCTCGACGAGTGAACTGTCCGGTTTCGTTTTCCATTTCCGCTCTCGCTGCATCGTCCCGAACTCTCTCGCTCTTTCCAAACTCACTCGTTTCTCCGCTCGCTCCAAGTTTTATCTCTTCATCCCGTCCGAGCCCCACGGCCGCACGGCGATGAAGTGTTTCAGTAGTAATCTCGTCCCTTATCTGGCTCTCTTCTGTCCCATCCCATCCCATCCCATCCAGTCGTGTATATCGATATCGGTCCACTCTCGTCACTGCTGCAATCGACGGTTATCTGCAATGCTGCCGCCGTCCTACTTAATTTGGATGCACAGGCAGTGCACGCGCGTCTCCCGCCTACTTCTACTCGCATGTCCGTGGAGGACCAAGCGCCTGTTATACACCGCAACCTGTCTGACCCTGCGACGGACTGGAGCAATACCAGCGCCACTAGGACTGGGTGCCGTGTTAGCTCATCAACTCGGGCGACGCGACAAGCGAAGGCCTGAGCTCAAGCCACTGTCGTCTCGAAGATCCCGCAGTTGAGAAGCTATGGATGCCCTACCGGTGGAAGCAAGTACTGTACGTCTGTCCGCCCGTGTTCTTGTGATCAGCTGACAGTCTCGGTCCGTCCATTGCAGCCACACGGGACACTCCGTTCTCACCTCCGACGGCGACTACTGTCCTATTCCGGATCCTCTCGAAGGCGTACTGTATTCGGTCTTTCTGACCCGTGCCTCGAAGTGGTCGTACTTTGGATCGGAGTCGTACAACAACGTGGCATCCATGTCTCTCATGAATCTCCAGCGCTCGAGCCACTCCCGTCTGCCTACCTGCTGCGCGCCGTTCCCACCTTTCGGCAAGTACACTGCGGAGTAGGCCGTGCTTACTGGCTCGCTGCGCCATTCGCACTTCGCGAAGCGAGGAGATTGTGTTCTATGGTGGCGAGGAGGTTGAGAAGCTGCTACTTGAGCGTGATTACTTCGCGCTGTTCAAGCAGATAAACCGCGTCTTACGCATACGAGTGTGGCATGGGATCCGAGTCGTCGAGGAGGGTATCATCAAGTGCGTATATAAGAGTACCGCAAGCCTTTATAATGCACAAGGTACATGTATGGGCATTACACATTCTTCAGACCCTATGTACGTCTTACGAAGTAGGTGACTGCATATGCCAGTGATAATGTGACCACAGCCACGACGACGAATCCACGATATGGTTCGCTGGGGGGACTGATAATACGCGGAACGAGAATCTGCAGTCCGAATACGCTTTGAAGAGCACATTAATAAAGCGATCGGAGAGTATTATACGCCATCCTGCTCACCCGATCTCGAAGAGCACCTCAAACGCCCCGAAGAAGGTTCCAGCCTGAGAAGCATCGCCCGAAACGAGTGCGAAAGCCAAGGACTTGATGCAGAGGTGAATGGCAGAACTGATCGAGATGCCCATGATCGAGCCGATATGTTGAGGAGGCGCGGCAGGTGGGAGGGCGAACGTAAATCCTAATGTGCTGAAGAGGAGGAGGATGCGCGTTATGAAGAGGTCTCCCCGCGACGCTGGTGCGTGAGTCGTTTCGACCGGCTGTTCTTCAGCATCGCGGTGCGCTGGTACGACAGGAAGTAGTTGGTCGTCTTCCCCAGGAAGGGCGATCTCTGTGCTGCGAGATCCAGCGCGTCTCCATCGGTAAACAGCGCTGATCGCTAAGAAACACAGTCAGTACTTCGAGTCATATGAGTGAGAAGCAGAGTGTACTTACCCGGAACACCGACAAGCAAGAATGCAGCTTGGCAGAATACGGAGATCCATGCTTGTAAGGTGAACCACTACATTGCAATCTTAAGCATTAGACACCACGATGCTGAACTAGCTCACCTGACGATCATGAAAGTGGCGTAATCGTAGAAGCCAAAGGAATATTGTCGCCGCGTACTGCAAGTGAGATTAGCTGGTCAACGTATTGACTAGGATGTTGGACGCACCCTGCCGACATAAACGAGAAGTGCGGCCCCAGCGAGATAAAAGACACTCCAATCGCGCCCTTGAGTAGGATGGGCCTCATCCTTGAGACGTGGTCGGAGGATACCCAGCGGTCGCACGAGGGCTCGTACGCATTCGAGGGGAAGCGCAAGATATACCAGCAGACGTCGCTGGGCCGACGGCCAATGAATGATGGGTTCCGCGCGCTTGGCGGCTCGCACGTCCTGCAACAAACTTTCGGGTACGACGATTGCCCAGAGACCCGCAGCAATTACGTTCCATGCGATGGAGACGCAGAGCAATACGGCTGGATGCGTTGGTAGCGGGCCCGGTCTCGCGCCAAGACCGTAAGCTGCGACGCTTAAGCCGCTGTTTATAGAGAAAACTGCCGCCCTATATGGTCTTGGTTGGCAGAACTGAGGGGACATGGGCCGGACCACATACCTGTGATGGGCAGGACTACAGTCGCTCAGATACGCAAGCGAAGCTGACACGCCGGCACCTTCGAGACCAATAAGTCAAGTAATACAGGACCGTGAGGTCGCAGAGTCTTAAGGCGGACTAACGTACCGCCGAAGAGACCCTCGAGCATGGCTCCTGGAAGGAGCCAAAGGTCAAAGCGTGATGGACGGATGTACGAGACAAGCAGAATATTGATGCCGCTGCACAGTCACGGGCGTCCGGTGTCAATATCTGACTTTCGGGCTAAAGGTTCACGTACGTGCTCGTGGCGGCAGCGGCAGAGATTGCGAGGACAACAGTCCGGCCCCAGGCATCCGCGCGCTGTGAGTAACGTGATGAATGACTCCTCTTATTGGGGAATCGAGTTGTTCAACGCACCTGTCCCCACCACGCGTGTGTCAGCCAGCCCACGGAGGCCGGCAGTGACAGCAGGAACCCTAGGAAGTCCGTCAATGAAAATCAGCTATAGGCACTCATGTCGTACACATGTGCGCGAGGGAAGCCGAATTCACGTCTGCTCCATCGAGGAATGTCTGCACTATCGATTCATGCACGGCGTTGGGGTTTATGTGTAGGTAATCAGGATCAAGACGCAGATAGATCGCCAATGCAGCTACAGTACGCAGCGCGCTGACGAACGACGAGATGGCAAAGATAGGGAGCGCCCTGGGAAGTCCGTCAGTGAGCACTAAAGATGGAGACTCTGGACACTCGCGTACCAAACAATTGAAGGCCGTGCTAAGGTGCGAGAGATAGACGGCTGTCTACCGTGCTCTCCATCGGGAAGAACATCATCGTTCGTTGCGTCGGGGCCGGGTGGTTCCATCGGCGCGCTCGTATTCGTAGGTGCAAGACAGAAGGCGTGCAAACATGTCGCAACACTCGCTTTCCCTCTGAAGCGCGGCAAACCGCAGTACGACTGCCCCGCACGTCATAACATCCGTAGGACCGATGCGCAGGCGCCCGGGTATAATAACGGGGCACAGAGTCTGAGCTCGTCGATTCGAGCATGCGACGGAACAGGTACATCAAGGAACCGTTGAAATCTCCGTTACTGGCGTACGCGAAACATATGGGAAACCTGTTGCATCAATGTCGCTGGACTTGAAGGTGCCTTCCCGACTGCCATGCAGATTACGAAAATGAGCATGTGCTAGTCCTCATTGCGACGATGCTCAACTTACCGAGCTGCACCTCGATGAAAGTCTCAAGCTGCGGGAGCAGCATTGCGAGACAATATGCTGCCGACTGCCAGTTGCGGACAGAAAAGACGGGAATGCGTGCCTCGAAGCGCCGTAAACACGGGCAGCGCGGTAGATACGCGGCTCGTAGGAGGTGCAATACGAGTCGGACCCACAGGAATGGTTCGGAAGGAAATTCGCAATCCTCGAATCTGAGGGTTACAATGTTGGGTGGCGGTTCCAGGTGCATGTTGACAGAGGCATGCGACGCGACTGTAAACGTGCGTAATTCTTCGAATGACCTCGCACGGACCCGACGTGGATGCAGGACGGTCAACTCCTCCAACGGTAAGGCGCGTGCAATCTCGATTGCCTCGTCCATCGTGAACATTTCCAGATCCCCATAAATGCGCAGACAAGTAAGAGGTGCATCAAGACCAAGCAGTAGGATGCGCATGCTTTCGGCCCGAAATGTGCATGCTGCAATTGAGAGTATGCGTAGACGCGGGAAAGGTTTCGGCGGCGAGTCTCGCACAGGGCGATCTGGCGAGTAGTAGTTGCTCAAGGATAACTCCTCGACAGGTTCATGTGCGAAAAAGCCCAGCATCTCGATAACGTCCTGGAACCGGACGAGGTAGCCCACACCTGGGCCGCGCAGGTGTATTCGTGTCAGTGTTGAGGTCGATTTACTATACGCAGCTGATAGCTGGAGTAACGGTTCTCCGCTGAGCAACGAGTGTGTTGCGGTTGCGATAGATGAAAGGTAGCGACATCGGCTAGAGATAAAGTCGACCGCCGCACGAGGAGCATCACGATCGTGCGTGTCCTCGCTCGATCGATAGCCCCATGGCATTATCAGTATGTGATAGCTGAACGGCGTGGCGATGGTCCGTTTTATACTACCTCGTTGCCTGAGGATAGATCGAACTGCGAGGGATGATATGCCCGACGAAGGCAGATACCGCACGCCAGCGTCAAGAGGACGCATGCCAGGTAGCGGTGCGTCTGGAAACTGCAAATGGCGCACCCGGTCGCCCAGACTCGGATTTCGACGTAAAGCATCGGCGAATAGAAGGCAAGCGCGATGGGTTGCCAGCCTGACGTGAAGATAAAGCGCGTCCGTGCCCGTTTCACGCCAGTTTCGACACACAAGTCGAAAAGCCATCAAAGCCTGAAGAGACGCATAGGAGATATACGGTTGTCCAGCGGGCTGCAGATGCGAGACCACGAGCGCTAGAACCTCGTACGGCGCAGAGCCAGCTACAGTCTGCGGCTGCTCTGAGAGCGTGTGGGAATTCGAGATTGGCAGCAGCCGGCGCAACATAGGGATGATGGGTGTCAGAAGTTAAGATGTCGCGCGGCTGATTCCGCAGCTTTCCTCGTTTCCACCTCCTGGACCTGTCCTGGACCGTCGCGCCGGCCACAAGGACAAAAATCTTAGAGCTTAATGGCGCAGATATCTCGAGCTGGCTTGTCTAAAGCATGCGGTTCACTTTTACTGCTGCGCCGGTCGCGTCGGTTCATAATACTCGTGCTCGTCGTCTTCACCGTCGTCTCTTGGTTTTCTGTTCGAATATCAGACGGTCCTCGCGCTACGGCTATATCTCGTTTTGCGAAATCTCTTGTGCCCGATGTGCTGTCTATACAGCTTACGCACAGTTTCCGACGGGAAGCAGCACGGTACGCACATTGCTCGAAATTACTAGGCGTCATTTAATCTTGAACAGACCAGCGCGGCTAGTCATGTCCGAAAGTCTGTGGGGTATAGATCCCATGTACGCCGAAAAGGAACTGGCGCAAGACATGGACCTGCACGGCGGTAACAACGAAACAGTCGACCCTCGGTCAGGCAAATCGCCCGCCAACGCTTTCCGCGATATCGTCGTCGCGCATCCAAGTGCCGACGTCCGTGCACTCGAGCCGCAGTTTCGCGGTACACGCTGTTTGCATCACTACCCGCTAGACGTCTGCCCATTTCCGGGTCTCTGTCCGCCAGCTGCAGACGATGCGGAGGACAAGAGTAATACGAAGCCGTGCGGTGAATGGGGGGAGGGACGACCTGCGAGTCTGAAGCGGTTTCTCGACAAGGGCGGCTTACACGCGAACCGCACGTTTCGAGACGAGCCGCTCGATTGGGACGTCCCTGGGAGGTGGAAGGGAGACCTATGGCATCCATGTGCGTGTATTCCACCGCATGTTCTTGTCCTCATCTAGCTTCAGACGGCGGTCCCACTGCGCCTGCTCACCGTTACCATTTCTACACGCCAGAGGACCTGCACCAGTGTTTCCGCGGAAAGCGCATCGTGTTCCAGGGTGACAGCATCGTGCGCCAGATGGTACGTACGACGTCGATGACTTCGTCAAATAGTTGACGTGGCGCGTAGTTCTCGCGATTAGTGCAGTACATGCGCTTACAGGCGACAAACTGCGAACACGTCTTCAGCTGGAGCACGGCGTCGTACCAGGTCTTTCCCAACGGCAAAGGCGCGTCTATCCAATCCGTGCTCATGCGGTTATGCTAACATTCGAATAGACAAGTTCGTGCCGGACTGCCCGGACCGCAAGTGTTCGTTTCCAGACGACGCGCTGTACACGATTATGTACGACTGGCACGAGCCTCAGGACGAGCAGTACGTCCCCTCTTCCGTGCGCACCTGCAACTCACGCGGCGTAGCAAGAACCTCGCGCGGCTCGTCGAGCTCGGCGCGGACGCGGTCGTGCACGCCATCACGTACTGGATCGGCTCAGACGTCGACCTAGTCCAGTCGCGCGAGGCGATGGACAAGCTGTTTGCAGACCCGACGTGGAAGGGACAGTTCAGTTGGCACTTGTCGCCCGAGAAGACGGTCGATTGGTACGACCAGTACGATTGGCGCAATGCCAATATGCGCAAGTTTTTCAGCGATTGGAAGTGCGTGTTGCGAATGAGTTATATTCTGACGCTGATGCCGCGATAGAGCGAAGGGGAAGAAGGGGTTGAACTTGGTTCCCATGGACCGACTCGCGCGCACGAATAATGGGCGGAGGATCGTGCGCGACCGACGGCCAGTAGACAGCGAATACGGTGCGCCATCTTACTTGGCCTCGCTCTTCGCTTGCGCTGAGGCTTGCTAGACGATGTGCACTTCATGTGCGACTACATAAATACCGAGCTGTGGAAGCCGATGGAGGTGCGTCCCTGCCCGTTGCCTCGACGCTGACGCTGACGCCTTCATAGCCCGGATTACAGAACTTAAAGGCGCCTATGGACTGGGATGCGCGGGACGTGGTGAATCTGAACGCGATACAGCTGTGGGCCAACTCGATATGCGAGCCGGGTCAGCTCTGAGCGGATAGACGGGTGGATTTTTTGGGTTGTAAATTATGGACTACACCATCCTTGTCGCGCTTTCGAATCGACTCATTCATGCATGTGTCTGGGAGTCGGAGGGTTGTGGCGGGGGAATAATTGACACGCGTCGTCAGCCCGGATGCACTGCACCTTAAGCTTGGTCAACTACCACCACCACGACCACAAACCCATCATGCCGCCGCAAGCGACCACTCTAACACACCTTGGAACCGAGGTCTGGGTCGAGTGCGAGGGTGTGCCACTGCCTGTGTATGGCGTAGAAACCACAGGCACAAAGGCGACGTGCTGGATTGCCAGTCAGGCTGGCAAGGTGATCCTCGTCCAGCACTCGAGATTAATAGTCGCTAATTTACGGAATGCATTGGTAGAGCTTCTCTGTACACTTCAAACCTATAAATGAGAATCTGCGAGGCGAATATTGTGGAGACGTCTATGTGGACGGCACCTTCATTAACGGCTCATGGTTCGACGCTCGCGACGTCAACTACACTTTGAAGCTCTCCCATGCCCTAGTGGGTAGAGTGCAGCGAAAGCTATACTTCTCGGCCTTGAAAACAAGTGGTATGTTCTGTTCTCCCAGCGAACTACCCAGTGCTCATACAGTACAAACGTGCACCCAGACGACGAACAAGCCGTCAAGGACAACAAGATACTCTCAAGCCTCGGAGATATTACGCTCACCATCACCCGTGTTCGCGTTGGCCCTGAAGAGTTCATTGGCGACGAGTGGGACGTTCCTTCACATCTCGATGGGGACCAGTTCACCGTCGACGAGAGAGAGAAGAAACTGGGAGGTCACCACGTAACGTACGCACATAACCATTCCACTTGACTCGTGGGTTCGTCCAATTAACTATCCTACGCATGCCCCTGAAGTCTCGGAGCCCCAGAAGTCTCCCATACGCGTCTGAAGACCGTTTATTTCGAAGGGACGCCCCTGACGACATTCGAGTTCAAGTACCGCCCCAAGGGTGAGTTACTGTACTCCCCTTGCTAGCTATATTTATGTATCTGATTACCACTGCAACCGCAGAAATTCTTCAAGCACAGGACATCATACCTATGGAACGTGCACCCGCGCCGCCTCTGCAGGTGCAGCCTCTCCCAAAACGTCGACGCGATTCTTCAGCGCCAAACGCAGCGGATCCCCCGAAGAAGCGTCGCGAAGTCGAACTTGAAGGCGAACCGGCAGACGGTGATCCTGAAGCCTTGCGCGTGCGTATCCTAAACCTTTCAGTCCTCGCTGTCATTCATGCCCTTATCTCGTACCGCAGGCCCGTATTCGTGCACTGGAGGCCGAGCTTGCGGTACACCGAGGTGATGAGGCCAAGGTTAAGGTCGAACAGATACATGCCAGTCGCTTCTTCACGGCCGGGCAGGTTATCGACCTCACCGACGACTAGTTTCCTCCTTATTCCGTTGGGTTTCCCTGCTCTTACTGGCTGTACTTGCGTGCTACTGTACTCTACCCTCCCGGCCAAGGTGCCGACAAGCCTGCATCCGCATCGCATACTGTATTGTATGTTATCTGGACTACAAATCTAATCTGACTGTTAAACGTATGACGATCCCACGACCTGCGAATGTCAGTGGAGTCTGTGTGAGGTCGTTGTGCGATTGTGGCGGACGGTTAGACGGAGTGACGCGCCAGGTCACACTCGGGTCACGCCGCGTCTTGACTTCTTAAGGTAGCCGTCACTCATATCCAACCGACGTCCAAATCGGGACATGACAGATGTGATCGCCGTTTTCCTCAATATTTTGCAAGACAATGAGATATCTAAGCCCCATAAACTGTCCGAAGTTCTAATAGCTGTGCAACGGTGCAAGAATTGCGAGAAACGGCGCAGCGGTCGTAGTGGAATTACCGATTTTTGGATTCTGCATGAGATGATAGGACTCAGCACGAAATCGATAATTCCACTTCGAGGTCAGACCCGATAGCCTTCAAACTTTGTGCAGGCAGAATTACATGACTTCCACACAATTCATCGGGAGCATATTTCTTGTAAGTGGTTGCAATGGACGGGAAAGTGTCGAAACGACGGCGGTCGTCCCAATTAGGAAGGTCGGTTGGATATGAGTGACGGCTACCTTACCACCACCACCACCTCGCGTCCTCCACCATGCCCGCACAGCCAACGTCCATCTCGCACAGTAACTTCGAGGCATGGGTTGAATGCGATGGGAAGGCGCTACCTGTGTATGGCGTAGAAGTCAATGGGACGAAAGCCACGTGCTGGATTGCGAGTCAGGCGGGGAAGGTGCAGTACAGTACCGGATCGTTGGCGCTCAAATCTTCTCATAGTCCGACTAGGCATTTTCTGTTCACTTTAAGATGCACGACACGTGCGAAGTCACTTACAGCGGCCGGGCGTACGTGGACGGAATCAAGGTCGATGGACGAGTATTTCGTCCCCACACGCGCGCGGAGTGTACTTTCCGCGACATGAACCCCACTCCAACGACTCGTCAGAAGCTATACTTTTCAAAATTGAAGACAAGCGGTACGTTCTGTTCGCCTGCGGCGCTGCACGTAGTATCTTACTGGTGAAACCTCTAGGGCTCCAACCAATTCAATTAATTACTAATTATAATCGATTATAATCGGTTACTGGTTACGATTAAATTACACGAGGCGGTAATCGACCTGTAATCGATTACTATTGAGTATAATTGCTCCTCCTCATACACAGAGCTGAGACTAAAGAAAGCCCAGAGAGATTGGACTACAGACCTGCCTGTTAGCATGGGAATGGTCTGTAGCCTACCCTTTCAGTGCTTTGGGGTGTTCAGAAGTCCCGACTCAGGGTATGCACCGAGTTCCGCAATAATGTCCTGTGACTAGGAACTCTGATCGTCAGTGTGAAGGTCTGCCAGACCCCACAATAGCCTTCAAATAGCGTTCAGATACCTGTGAGTGTATTTCCCACTGCTCCGTTATGTGCTTACATAAGCACACCTGAGGCCGGAGAGGTACATGCTTCTGGAACCGATTATAATCAGTTATAATCGATTAATTCCAATAACATTACTGATTACGATTACATTACATGAGGGTGTAATCGTAATCTAATTGGTTGGAGCCCTAGAAACCTCGAGATGACGACTCCGCTTTCAATGATAACGCAGTCCTCTCAAAGCTCGGTGCTATCGACGTCAAGGTCTGGAAGTCTGTCGTAACGGGCACTAAAGAACCCGCAAACAAAAAGGAAGTCCCTGCACACCTATGAGTCATCAAGTGCACATTTATTCCCAGCGAACACATGTTCTCGTTCCGAGAAACCTTTGCGAGCGGGCGAAACAACTTCTCAAGATTTACGGACCAAACACACCAGCCTAGTGAGTTCTCAGAGGTCCCTGTGCTGATCTAACAGCTGGATGCTCTGGAGACTCACCCTCTGTAACTGGGACGATGGTTGAAATCCTCGCAGATGAGGTACTCAACCTCCTGCAGCGCATTTCGCGTCCACAAGCGCCCGTACGGCATCGGGATGACGCCCGATCGGGCGCATTACGGAAGCAAATGCTGAGATCCGACTCGGCGCCTGTCTTCCTCGGCCGTGAAGTCCGTCCGCCGAGTAGCCGGACGGGCGCTTAGTCCAGCAAGCGCCGAGGCGCACGCTTCGATGCTCGTCCTCTGCTGCATCGCATGCTCTCTACCCTGCATTGACAGGTAGCCAGAGACTGTATCTATCCGCCTGCAGTCGTTCTCAGGCTGTAGAGCTCATCGAGACACAGTTCGATGACAATTCTTGTACCGGAAGACTTGAGATGTGTTTCGCCCGCTCGAAAAGGTTTCTCGGAACAAAAACATGTGTTCCCTGGGAATAAATGTGCACTTTATGACTCATAGCACACCTTGACGGCGCGAAGCAGTTCACTGTGCACGAGACGGCCAAGAAACTGGGCGGTCATCACGTAACGTACGGGTCAAAGTCATGTTTATCGCACATATTCATGGTCATACTCTAGCCTCGGTGATCCTCAGGTTATCGCACCCTATCGTCGGACTACAACACGGAAAATCGGCGAGCCTATTGTCGAATTCCAGTTCAAGTATCGACCTCAAGGTACGACCGATTATCCTACGTTATTGAGGTGCACACTCACGAGTCATCGCGCAGATGTACTAGAGGCTCAGGATATTATCCCGGTGTCGCGCGCATTGGTGGCTGGTCCTTCCAAGAAAGAGCCTAAAGTCCAAAAGCGCCCACGCGACGAGGCAACGCCGTCCGCCCGCCGCAGCAAGAGATCGAAAACGGTCGCGAACGAGCCTAGCGATGAAGAAGCGCTCCGCGTGCGTTTCCTTTCCTAAGCAGAGCTGCATGTTATTGAGTACCTGCGCAGGCCGCCCAGACTCGAGTTCAGCAGCTTGAGACGCAAGTCGCCCTACGTGTATGTGATGTTCACCTTCTGCAGCTACACACTGAGTACTTGCGCAGGCCGCTCAAGCTCGCATCCGGGAACTCGAGGCTCAGCTCGAAGCGGACGACTGAGCTGCCCCGGTAAAGCGCTGGACGGGTCGGGTCGTAAACTCAAAACTTGTGACGGCTGAAAGGCCGTCCGTCTCCCGAATCGTTGACAAGATCTCTAAACCGCCTTGTTATCGTGCTCTCGCGCCCACTAGTCGTGCTTTCTTTTTTCCAGAACCCTGAACGTCTGCTTGGGGGTCCCGTCGCATCCGTTCTCTATCTTGTTCTTCGTCCTTCATAGTTCTACCCCGACCTTCTGTTAGTGTCTACGCTGTAGTCTTTATTCCTGAATTAAGTGTAAATGTTGCTCGCCTATGCCTCAATGCCGACGTGCGGTTGTCCCAGAGAACTACTGACTCCGCGGCGGAACACAACGAAGAAAGCTCTACCAACGGGACAACATGGTCTGATATACTCATACCCCTAGCCACACGCAAGCTCCCTGAAGCCGATTTTCAGGGGAGGTTAGTGAGGCTACGTGTTTGGGGCTCACGTTCAACTGTGGCACAGGTGACCGGCGAAGACGCGGGTTGTCACACTCGGGTCACACCGCGTCTTGTCTTCTTACCACCACCACCACCACGCCGCCGCCGCGCATCATGCCCGCTCAGCAGACGTCTATATCACACCTAAATTTTGAAGCCTGGGTCGATTGCGATGGGATAGCGCTACCCGTATACGGCGTGGAAGTCAATGGCAACAAGGCAACGTGCTGGATCGCCAGCCAGGCGGGTAAAGTGCGCTTGCATTCGTACGGTCCGTTGCATATTCGCTGAGCGCCTTTGACAGAACTTTGCCGTTCACTTCAAGATGAACGACAGGTCTGAGCGCGCGAACTACAGCGGTGCGGTGTACGTGGATGGCACGCAAGGGGCGGTCAGAATTTTAATTTAGTATATCCCGTCAGAATTTTCAGCAAGCCCTGGACCTCTGAACTAACTAACTGTATGACGTCATATGACCATATTGGAAAGGATTTTTTGGACCTAATTAGGCAGTGCCGGTTTGGTTCCGAACTTTCGAACTTCAAGCACAGTTCAACCTGTGGTAGACTCTCAGAGTAATTCAGCCCAGGATAAATACATGAACTACCTCTTGCAGCTAGGTCCACAGTTCTTGACCTGAAAACTGCTGGAGTATGGACTAAACGGCCTGTGAACCCTCTGGAGCATAGCAGATGCATGGCAAACTGCATGTGGAGTCCCATCCTACATTGAGATGTGTCTATGAGTCCTCCCCAAGTGATCTGAACCATAGTTGCAGAATTTTTCTCAACGGCCTGGCGGCCGGACTAACTAACCAACGTGGTATGACGGGATCAATTGCTGACCGCCCCTTGATGGCACGCGCATCAGCGGACGTACGTTCGGGACCGTACCCCCGGCGCACGACTACGCACAGCGCTCCGTCACCGCGATGCGTCCCACACCAACCACGCAGCGTCAACTGCGCTTTTCAAGTCTGCAGACGAGCGGTGTGTTATCATTCAGCATGTGGTCGTGGGGATACTAACTAACGCGCCACCGGCAGATGACGATTACGCGATCAAGGACAACGCAATCCTCTCCCACCTAGGCACTATTTTGGTCAAATTCTACCGGGTCGAGGTTGAAGGTACTATGGACCACAGTGCCAAACCCGTTCCAGCGCACCTGGACTCGCAGCAGAAGTTTACCGTGCATGAAGCCGCCAAGAAGTTGGGCGGCCACCATGTCCAGTGAGTGATTACTGGCATCTCACTCGTTACTTCTCACCTCAGTATTTCAGGTTGGTGGCTCCGAAGGCCGTCAAGCCATATCGGCGTACCCGTGTTCGGCCTATTGGAGGTTCGATCGTCGAGCTCGAGTTCAAATACCGCCCACAATGTGAGCTTCACGTTCTTTTTTGGAGCTTTTTAGCCGCTTCAGGGCTGACGTTGTATAGCTGTGCTAGAGGCGCAAGATATCATCCCTGTACTCCGTGCACAGGCGGTGCCTGCAGAGTACAAGTCGCGGAAACGACCCAACGACGCCACCAACACCGACCGTCGCGTCAAGAAAGCGAAGACCGAACCCGTAGATGGCGATGCGTTACATGTAAGTCATCTCCTGTTGTCGCAGCACAGTGTTGACCCGGTGCAGGCTGCCCAAGCCCGGATACGAGACCTCGAAGCGCAACTCAAAAAAGAACGCGAAGGACTAGCGATGGACGTCAAAGTCAAGGCTGAAGTCGAACCGATTAGAGTCTCCGGCGCATTCAGTCCCGGGCAGGTCATAGACCTCACTGACGATTGAACACCCCTTCTTGCCGTTCGCTTTCGATCACAATGTCTACGTTATCAGCTCCATACCAATGAGTCACTATTATACAGTATATCTTATTTACCACGTCAAGGTCGGGCGCCTCGCTTGCAGGCGAACTGAGTTTTTCCCGCCCGAGGATTGGTATATTGTGTACCCAGTAGATGGTCACTCGCAACGAGATCAACTCACACAGAACAGGACCCCATACGACAATGTCATCAGGTTGCTTTCGACATCCTCAGTACAACGTGGAGCGCTGAACGATGAGCGAGGGAAGCATAACCATGGACGCGCGCTTATGGCACAAATCGCGCACGGCACAAATCGCGCATGCGGCGGATATATAAGTCGACCAAGCGCATTCCCCACCAAATTCCCTCCCCAGTCCTATTACTATTGGAACTACCCGCTCTACTCGTGAACACCCTTCAGATGGCGCATCGTACATCACACCCTTACGCGTCCCATTTCACTCCTGCGTAGGCCTGCTCTTTCGACCTTTGCCTGCCGCGGAACAGTGCAGCCACAGACCCGTAGCGAGTATTCGGAAAGTTCTATTCTTACCGTTTTGCCAAGGTCACCAATACAGACATCGGAGGCCGCGCAGTCGATTACGACGTCGTCGATGAACTCCCTCCAGTCCTGGAACATGAGACGGTCTGGCAGAAGATCAAGCGTCACTTCTTCTAGGTTCACGAAGCAGCGGTGCAGCAGGCAGGTCTCCGTAACTAGAATAGAAGTCGAGAGTCTCGTTTCTGGTCTATCGCGACAGAGCTATCTGCGCTTCCTACCTCTAGGCACGAACAGTAGCGATCGCCCACGAGTCTGAGTCCGCAGTGATCGTCGACGAATCTACGAATCGTACTTTCCAAGTAGTACAGGTGCACCGTGCGGCAATCTTCTGGTGTATGAGCGCACCCTCGTGAAAGAAGTCCATACCGAACACCTGGGATTGTCAGGGTATGCTCCAAAGTTCGGACTGAACTCGGAGCACATACCACCTCGTCCTGGTCGTGCAATTCGGTCGGCTCGTTTGCATTGAGACGCACAGAGTTGAGGTACGTCCCGTTCGGCGTGCCCATATCCTCCATCCAAATCTATCCCACGCGTTCGAGTCAGCCTGGTGAATACGCACATTGCAGATACAGTACCTTTCCATCGCTATACCATATCAGGGCATGCCGACGCGAGATGGCCTTGGTCGTAAAGTACGCATTCTGCCTCGTAATCTGAGCTGCCGCCTGTGCCGGGGTACTCCTTCGTCCGACCTGCATAATGGTAGAGGTGAGTGGGAGTGCCCGGAAGGCGAACGGACGCGGATACTCACCTCAATGGGATCTTCGCCGAGTTCCAGGACTCGAGACTCGAACGAGCCATTCAACGGGTCGAGGGTAAGTGTGGGCATCTCAGGCTTGAAATGGCTACAGGGGGTCAGATCGCTGAGTGGCGAGTCATGCGCCCTTTATACTTGATCGGCAGTACCCGTGACAGCGTGCGCACTGCGCAGCACGTCAAAATGGTAGACAGCGCCCTTGACGTGTGACGTGCCAAGAGTTCGACAGAGAGCTCGGGATAGTGACGGCTGTATCCGAGGAATCAAGGAAACATTAATCGCAATTCTGTGCATGGTCCGTGTAGTGCCCTCACGGGATGCGGACCTCTTGAGTAGTGTACGGTCGGCCCAGACTTAGGCGAAGAGCGCGCAGTCGGGGTCTATACTGCATGAGGTACAGTCAGACAGTACAGTACTCATGTGGGTTCATATCAACTTTAAACTATTGTGACTCGCTCCGCAGCACGCGTGCGCTTCCTGAGAGAAGACTCAACCCCCGGCCCAAGTCGTGCGCTTGAATTCGCTCTATATAAGTTGTGGGCTGGGAGCTTTCCGGAACTCACGCGTCCAGGTCCATAGCCCACTACAGTTGCGTCGTTGAATGATGTAGGGATCTCCGTTGTTTGAGCGGCCTTGAGAACATCGGCGACAAGGTGGAAGCTCATCCAGTTCAACGTCATCGGCGCGAGCCGCATCCTGCTTTCCAGCGTCCACGATCACAAAATGTCTGAACACGCACAAGAGCCAGAGCCAGAGGTCGCGCCCGTCGTCCACGACCACGAGCACCACATGGGCGTTGCGTTCAATCCAGACGAGCCCGTTCGCAACGACCTGCCGGACGTCGAGCTCGACCGCGACCCGCTTGTGCTCACACCGTCTGACGACGCGGCGCTGCCACCGCAGGTCGAGGACCTCGCGCAGACTATAGAAGTTATCTCGACATCACTGCCGACTAGCACGCCAATTGCCCAGCCTGAAGCTCTGCCCGCGGTAGCTGGCGCGGGCAACACCATATTCCTCGTTGGCGGGTCGTTGGTTGTGGCAGCTCTGCTCGCGCTCATAGGTACGCGAGTCAATCTCCTATCAACTCGCTACTCACTGCGTTTCTATTTAGCTGTCCTTCTGGCGCGTCGTTCGAGTAAACGCAAGGGAACGGACGTCTTACTCGTCGGACCGTCCGACGCTGGCAAGACCGCGCTCTTCGCGAGCCTCGTTCACGGCCGCGCAGTCCCCTCGCACACGTCCATGCAACCTAACATCGGCGTCCTCTCCGGACCAGAGAAGACACGACTGGTCGACGTGCCCGGCCACCCGCGTCTCCGCGTCCAAGGTCTCGCAGACCATCTCCCCGCAGCGAAGGGCGTACTTTTCGTTGTAGACGCAAGTACCATCGCGCGGAATGGGACTGCTGTAGCAGAGTACGTGTCACATCTATATCAATATCACCTTCCACGTCTGAACGTCGCGATATATAGACATCTGCACGAAGTAATGCACGCGCTATCCTCGCTCCCAAACTCTACACCACCGTCACTCGCAATCCTTGCATCCAAATGCGACCTCGCCGGCTCGCACGCGAACGCAACAACCCGCGTACGGACAGTGCTCGAACGCGAACTCGACAAGCGCCGAGCAGCGCGCGTGGACGTCGACGAAGCCGAGTCTGGTAAGCATCCTACCATCTGCGCAACGGATCTTACTGACTGCACGCTTAGGGGCGATGGGCGGACTGGACACGCTTGGACCGCGAGGCGGATCGTTCAAGTTCGCAGAGTGGGAGGGCGGCGAAGTCCAAGTTCTCGGCGGATGGTGCCGTATCGCGCGTCCAGGCGAGAAGAGCGCCGACCTTGAAAAGGATGGCGAGAAAGATAGCTTGAGGGAGGTGCGCGAGTGGGTCGAGGGTCTCGAGTAATAATGAGCCACTACTCTCGCTGTCCTTCTCTTCTTGGGTATCATATGTGGATCGGTTTACAATATGCGGAATGTCGCCTGTGAATGCGCGTCATATTGTTTGAAGCCGGCGCACGACGTCGGGTTACGCCGCGGCTTGCTTTCTTACCACCACCACCACTTGCACGCCATGCCCGCGCAACCGACTTCGATATCCCATATGAACTTTGAAGCATGGGTAGAATGCGATGGAAAGGCGCTACCCGTATACGACGTGGAAGTCAATGGGACAAAGGCGACCTGTTGGATCGCAAGTCAGGCCGGGAAGGTGGCGCTGTGGCTCGGATTTCTCGCTCACGCATCTCACTGCCCCCTAGACATTTTCTGCCCACTTCAAGATCATCAATAGGTCCGAGCGCGGGAACTACAGCGGTAGAGTGTATGTGGACGGTTCACGAATCAGTGGACGGGTGTTTGGGACTATACCGCCGTACAACCGGTCCAAGCGCTTCATAGACGCGATGCATCCTACACCCACTACGGAGCAGAAGCTACGCTTTTCGAGCTTGGAGACGAGCGGTACGTTATTTTAATTAAGCTGTACCCATCTTCGCTGACCTTGCTCTTGTAACTTTAAGACGACGACAACGCTGTGAAGGATAACGCGATTCTCTCACACATCGGCACGATTGAGGTCAGGATTGTCCAGGTTCAGGTTAATGGGACTGTAGAGCATGGTATCAAAGCCGTTCCAACACACTTGGACTCGCAGCAAAAGTTCACTGTTCACGAAGCCGCGAAGAAGTTGGGCGGCCACCATGCTCAGTGAGTCACTCAAGCGCCGTGTCACCGACCAGAACCGACTCTTTCAGGCTGGCCGCTCCAAAGGTTGTCAAGCCAATGAAGAGCACCGACGTCCGGGATGTCGGAGGTCCGATTGTCGAACTTCAGTTTAGATATCGGCCGCAAGGTCAATATTGTGTTTGAGCCGGCCTACGCTTATTACTGACATTGTCTCGTCTTCTGTAGCTGTACTTGAAGCTCAGGATATCATCCCTAGATCCCGCGCCACGGACTTGTCGCTTGCGCAGGACCCGTCTCGAAAGCGAGCCAGACAACCGAACGACGCGGGACGTCGCGACAAGAAAGCGAAGACGACGGCCAAGAGCGAACACGCTGACTCTGACGGTGCTCTACGTGTCAGTCCGCGTCGTCTCTCGTAGTAAGGGTCTTGACCAGCTCGATCTACGCAGGCCCGGATACGAGAGCTCGAAGCGCAACTCGACGTCAAAGTCAAGGCTGAGGCTATTCAAGTCTCCGGCGAGTTTGGGCCTGGACAGATTATAGACCTCACTGACGATTGAAAACGACGTTTCGTATCTCACTGCCTATATGCCGCGCTTTCGTGATCTTATTACGTATACTATGAGCCTGTCTACACTATCCATGCTTCATCGTCCTGTAGTACTAATGAGGTCTATACTCCATGTACTGGGTGCACAATATACGAATACTCAGGCCGGAAAAACTCAGTCCGCATGCAAGCGAAGAATCGCCCGACCTTTGAGTGGTAGATAAGGTACAGTATACTGTAGAATAGTGAGCGATTCGGTGGTATGGAGCTGATAACGTAGAGTCGGTAGACAATGAAACGCGAAAGCGAACGGCAAGAAGGGGCGTTCAATCGTCAGTGAGGTCTATGACCTGCCCGGGACCGAAAGCGCCAGAGACTCGAATCTCTTCGGTCTTGACTCCAGATTTGACGTCGAGTTGCGCTTCAAGCTCTCGTATGCGAGCCCGCGCAGCCTGTTCACGGTGAACCCATACACATAGTGCGATATATAGAGAGGAGAGATACGACTTACGACTAAGGCGTCAACGTCGACGGGTTCCGTCTTCGCTTTCTTGTCGCGCCGTTCAGTGTTCGTGTTCGTGGTATCGTTTGGTTCTAGTGGACGTTTTCGGGCTGGATCTTCAGCGGCAGCCTGAGGTGCGACGACCTGCGCTCGCGTTACGGGTATGATATCCTGGGCTTCAAGCACATCTGTACGTCCCGCAACTCCATGAGTAAACGCGAATCTTATATACGCATGAAAGCTTACCCTGCGGTCGATATTTGAACTCAAACTCGACGATAGCACTTCCAATCTTCTCTGTGCGCAGAATGTTTCCGGCCGAAGTGACTTCTGGTGCACCCAGCCTATGAACAATGAGCTGAGTGAATGTACGCGGATGCGGATGCGTTAACGTACATCACGCGGTGGCCCCCTAATTTCTTGGCTGCTTCGTGGACGGTGAGCTGTTGCGCCCCCATGTGACTCGGGATCTCCTTAGGACGTCGTTTCTCATACCCAGTGACCTCTACGCGGAAAATTTCCACACGTATAGCCCCTATGCGCGAGAGAAGCTCGTTGTCGTCGATCGCATCGTCGTCGTCTTTGCGAAATAAGTAGTCAGTAAATCGCGTGAGAGCGGGACGGAGCAGGACATGCCACTTGTCTTCAGGCTCGAGAAGCACAGGCTTTGCTTGGTTGTTGGCGTAGGGCGAAATTCGTCCACTACGCATTTGGAGTGGTTGTAAGGAGGTACAGTGCCCAACACCTTTCCAATAACGAATGTGCCGTCCACATATACATAGCCGCTGAAGGTACCGCGCTTCGACCTGTCGCACATCTTGAATTGGACAGAAAAGTTCTACCACAAGGGTATAAGCCACGTTCTGCGACATCTTGCCACGCACCTTGCCCGCCTGACTAGCGATCCAGCACGTCGCCTTTGTCCCATTTATCTCGACGCCATAGACGGGAAGCGCCTTGCCATCGCATTCGACCCAGGTTTCAAAGTTAAGATGTGACACGGACGTCGGTTGGGCAGACATAATGCACGGTGGTGGTGATGATGGTGGTAGGAAGACAAGGCGCGGCGTGACCCGAGTGTGACAGAGCGCGTCATTCCGGCCAATCCCTGCGCCGCACTCGTGCGCGTTCAGCATTCGCGTTACAATGGGCGCTAGTGGAGCACGACGACATTGTCATAGTACAGGTAAATGAGAAAATCTGAGCAAAACACTGACGGCGCGAGTACTGAACAAAGGCGCAAGAACACACCAGACGAGGCCGCGGTACAGGCGCAGTCACTTATCAAGTAATGTCAAGTCGCTGGGGAAGCGGAATCACTGACAAAATCAGATATAACGGGCGGGAGAACGGGCGTACCTCAACGCCTTTGTCGCGTCCGAGACCTGGTTGGCCGTGGCCTTGCGCTCGGCGTCTATCTCGTCGTAAATCTTGCGCACGAGGTCGTCCACGGCCTGTTTATTGGCGAGCAGAAAGTCGGTCGTCGTCACGGGCTCGTCGCCGCTGGCAAGCCGCGTACGGACTTGCTTTACGCTGACGGTGTTCCAGTCCGTGGCAGGGTCGGTCAATATGCGCCGTATGGCCGGCGCTAGGTCGTCGACGGACATGGCGCGGCGGCTCACGTGCGCGCGGTGTTGGCAGCTGCCAAGGTCAAAACACGCTCCGGCGTGTACCGTTCCAGCGCGGGATCGTCCTTGATCAAGCAGTACCTCGTCCTCGTAAACAAACTCTACACAAAGGAGATCTCAGCTGGGGCCCTCCGAAAGCCGATCACGTTGACATACCGGGCATATCTCTCATGTACCACCCCCTCAGCAAGGAACCGCTCGGCTCGACGGACAGGACAACCACTAATCCACTTCCCTATACCCAGACGACTCTCACGACGATGCCTTATGAATTGCGAATGTACGAGCGAAGGGAGGCGAGGTGAAACGAAATGCATTCATTTACGACTAGTCTACATCGAATGCCGCATAGCAGGATTTGACTTCGTTTTGCAACGCGCCACGGTACACTGCCAAATTGGCCGACCGCGACAACACCACAAAGCGAAACCGAGCGAGTTTGACAAAAATTGCCTAGACCCGAAAGTCCGGACGAAGTTGAACATAAGTTTGCAACTAGCAAATAACTGTGACTCGGTTTCCCTCACTGTCGACAGTACGTGCCCGAGCACAAGAGATGAGGATCGTCGGACGTGGCGGAGTTTCTCTATATACTTCGTCGATTTTTGCGCACGGACCACCTGTCAAACGTGGCTTTGGGAGATGGATGTCACTGGCACTTCTTCTGCTAACTTGTGATATTTCCTCGTGCAATTGGAAGTGCGTCGCCACCAGAAGTTTATCGCGCGGTACTATAGACTCGCGAGTCGAGAGCGGTGAGGATCGAAGGTGGATAAGGAATTGTAAACAAGTGCAAAGTCCGCGATCCTTTCTCTGGCCGTTCACTCGGCTCTTCGACACCGACCCGTGGCGGCAGACATCAAACTTGCGCCACCTGTGTGACGCTCCTGCGTTTTATTTGCACTAGATGTGACGCGTTCAACAGACGGGCTCGTCACAAAATTCGACGTACGGCTGTCGTCTAGCGCGCTGCGTGCTGCAGCTGGACAGTCGCAAAACCTCTTCCGTGTTAGCAAAACTTTCATTTTCACTCGTAATACCGCTGTGTTTGTGCGTCAATCAAGGATGCCACGGCGGGCTACAACAACTTCGCGAATCGCCATCGGTTTCCTTCAGAAGCTCTGTCCTCGCCAAGCGTCACCAGCAATATCGCAGCAGCCGCGGAACTCCGGATAGGAAGCGTGTTGCTGGGTATCCTCTGGCTTCCTTCTCCTGATAGTGTAGCGCTGTTCTCCCGGCTGGGCGTCTGCTCGCTTGTAATGTGCGCGACTCGCAGATTCCTATGCGCACACAGACTCGCCCACGCCGATAAAAGCATCTCGACCACCGCTTGCATTGAGCAGATATTGTGTCGACTCTAACGAACATTTACTTTTCACGCAGGTCCCTGAATGACATCTTCCGGGACCTTCGGATTTTGCAGGATCTCCGGACTTCAAAGCAGTCCCTGCGCGGCCGTCAACCAGACAGAACCCGACGCCGGGTTGTGTCGCGACAACGAATTTCCTATAAATGACGCCGCCGACTTCACACACGCTGGTCCAGCGCTGGTCAACCCCCATCTCATCCTCGGGAATGTCGTCCGCGGAACCTGCTAGTACGCGGCTTAAGCTCCTCGCTCGCACGTAAAGCTCACAGGACGGGACAGCGTGGCGCCCTGTCGAGAGTTCCTATGATCTTTGGAATGAACGCTCGTTCTTGGCTGGGATCCTCATCGGCGCGGTCGCTTACGGTAACACTGTTTTTTGTCCGTCCCCTTTACTGAGCAACGCGACAGGGGTTCATGCAACACTTTTCTTCATGACTCTCGCCCTTCTCTGGAAGAAGCAGCGAACCCATTGGCGAGACTACACGTGGATCATCTACGTCCTTCTTCTCTTCGCGCTCAGTAGTATCGCGAATTACGGCCAACTCAAGTTCACTCAAATGATTTGGATCGACAATCGAAACTATCCAGGCGGCCCCAGCGCCTACCTCGTCGAGCAACAAACAGCATTTGAGGCCAGACTTGTCGCTGGCGGATATCTTGTCAACGGCTGGCTGCAGGACGGCCTCATCGTAAGTGCAAACTCTGTTTGCCGCCCGACGTGCTTCTGATCTTATACCTTCAGTTGTACCGCTTTTGGTTTATCTTCGGAGGACGATTCCAGGCCGTGCTCATTCCTGTTCTCCTCTTCTTGGGTACAATCGGTACGTGGACGGTGATGTTTCAACATCCCCAGTAACATTTTGCAGCTGTGTCCATCGCCCTCATGATCGTTATTACCGGGACCTCGTACTTTCACGGCATCAGTGCAACACTCGTTATCACATACTATGCGCTTTCTGTTGCTTTAAACTTGCTCGCCACTGTCGCGATCACAGTAAAGCTGTGGATCTCTCGTCGCCGACTTCGCTTCGTCTCGAGCTCAGTTTCAAGAACGTACATGTCCGTCTCCGCCATACTCATCGAGTCGGCCGCGCTGTACACCTTATGCGGAATGGTATTCTTAATCCCATTCGGCATGGGGGATCCTTTCCAGAACGTCATCTTACCCACCTTGGCTCAGATGGAGGTCAGAGGTTAAAATCAATCGCTCGTACTACCGCTACTCAATCGTTTCCAGTCAATCGCTCCATTGCTCATCATTATGCGGGTCGCACAAGGCCAGGCGTGGACCCCAGACACGACTACGGACTTCGCTGTCTCGGCGTTCCCTGGCCCGTCCGGAATGCGACACAGTGTCTCAACGGGTGCTGATATCGAGTCCAGTCGGCCAAACTCCATCGCCCTTTCTATCGTGCGTAGCGACAGCCGACTGGCCGATGCGATCAAGGTCGCCGGAGCAGCCTCAAATGGAGTGGCCCATGGAGATGGCGATCGTATCTTCCCTGCGAAGCTCTGATAATGCTTGACGTGGCAGGTTCAGACCACAAAGCGGAGAGGGCTTTGCTAATCGGTTCTCGCAGTGTGTATGTTGATTACCTACTCTCAGATCGAGCTGAATCCCAGCCTTCATTCGTACATGTCGTTCCTGGACTGTTCAACGGGTGAGACGTACACCCTGACTGAGGTACGGCCATCCCTTCTTATCGGAATCCCGTGGCCGGCGGAGGTTAGGCGAAGGCGATTGGCGCCTGAGCGGCTTCCCAGGCGGCAGTACGTGGCTCCGGTGAACACGTTGCTGCTCGTCTGTCGTCAGCCGGACTCCGCGCTGTTCCGCGACCCTGCATGGGGGACCCTCGCGCACATTCAAAGGCGAGCTCGAAGACCCAGGCATTACCCGGACACTGTCTTCCTTCACCCATCCTCATCCATGTCCACAAGGAGCCCTACAGCGCGAGTTTCAGGGGACAAGGACGCAAGTCCCGTCTCGTCCACCGATGACATCGCGCTTGCGGACGAGGAGGCTTTGCGTGCATGCGGATATAAGCAAGAGTTCAAACGGTATGTCCGAGTCACGTTATCTCTGTCACCGCAGCTGACACGTCGGATCTAGGGAGTTTTCACTTTTCTCGACCTTCAGCGTGTCGTTCTCCGTCTTGGGCATCCTTCCCAGTATTGCGGCGACTCTTTCATGTGGGTAATGCTTTCGGCGCCTGAACCCTGCTCATGTTTACCAGTCAGCCTCGGATGTGCGTTCGAGTCGCTCGTTTCAAGTTGTTGCAGCGCTCAATACAGTTCCCTTAGACGCTGGCACCGTAGGACTCACATGGCGCGTCCTCCCCCTTTCAATTGCGTTGGCCGAAATACTGATGCTGTGTAGGGGCTGGCTTGTGGTTCGATAACGTCGGTCTACGATCGCAGGGATCCTGACGCTGAATCTCAGGCTTGGACTGGAATACAATGTGTTGCGACGTCGATGGCAGAGTTGGCGAGTTCGATGCCGACCAGCGGTGGCCGTGAGTACTGGTGCACTAGATGCAGGCCGGAAACTAAATGTACTGATAGTTTACTACGCTGTCGGCGTGTTGGCGAGTTCCTCCAGTGCGATGGCGTCCGGGGACGGTTGCTGATGTCCTTTTTAGGCACCACCGGGATGGGGTCCTTTTCTCGCGTATCTGACTGGGTGGTCAGTCCTTTGCAGCGGATATCCGGGTTGATATCTCAATGCTTTCTCAGGTCGAACTGGATCGGACTTTCCACAGGTTTGTATTTTTGTAGTTCCCCGTGGCATGCACTCCGCTTAGCTGTCCTCGATTACCCAGCTAGTCCATCGGTCAACTACGGTATATCGCCCCAAGTTCTGACACAACTTCAGAGAAGTCTCACTGTATTCTAGGGAATGCTGCGATGATCGTGGCACTCGTCAAGCTGCACAATCCCGACTTCGAGGCGACGAACGCAAGAGTATTGTGTGTTGCAGCGCAAATCACGCTCTGCTGCCCTTGTCTCACGCGTCTCTCTGGCAGTGGAATAACGCTCTCGCTGACATTTTTATGCTTTGTATGCGCGACACTCCCAACTCGATGGCTTGCGCGCATCAATAGCGCGATGACATGGTTCCAATCGGTTTGTCGTGGTATTCCGGCCACCCCATCCTAACGCACAACGTAGATCAGCTACCTTGTGATCGTCATAGGGCTGCCAGCCGCTGTGGTCAATAGGCCGCGTAAGTCATTCGTAGACGGTCCTTCACACACCATCTCACCGTGAGCCCACCGAAATGCAGGATTTAGACCGACACACGAAGTCTGGGGAACGTGAGTTTGAGTCTGATAGCGTGTTCTTCTCCCTGACTCGCCATCTAGGATTTCGAATGGCACTGTGAGTTATATTGTTCCGTGTCGTCGTTCCGTTACTCATCCATTATATTCCTAGCAATGGCCGGATGGTATCGGTCAGTGAGCTCTCCTCATGGGGTATGATGGGTCGAACGAAATCGCAGCCGTTCTACTCTCGTTCCTCACCGCGATATGGTACATTCCAAATCATGCGTGTACTCCCGTCGCACTCCTGAATACCTCCCATAGGACAATGGCCGGATACGACGCTCCCTTCCACCTCTCCGAAGAGTGTTCGAACTCACAGATTGCTACGCCCCGTGCGATCGTGTCTACGGCAGCCTTTGGCGGAATCTTTGGCTGGTAAGCCCTATGTGCTCACTGCAGATGGATGCGCTTTGACAGGTACTCAGGTTCTTAGTCATGGTCTTCGTAAGCAAATCCGTTCCTATAATAATTGAGAATCATCTCCTGCGCGCGTCAGGCATATGTTGTACGTCCTGTCAGCCTCGAACCTCACAGTAAAGAGCACTGACCAGTACGACGCGCAGATTACGGATGTTGGAGCTGTACTGCAATCGCCACTGGGGCAGCCGTTCATCGCTACAATCGCTCAGGTGCGTGTCGGAACAACGCAGGGCACGGGAACAGGCTGATGCGCTACAGGCGACAACCCCAGCGATAACGACTGCGTTCGGGACCATCACTGGTGCGTGCAGTACGCGCAGTGCAAGTCTTTGACGCCATAACGCGATTCAGTCATCTGCGGGATATTCTGCGCACAGGGATGCGCAATCTCTTGCTCTAGACTCGCGTTCGCATATGCACGGGACGGTCTCCTCCCCGCGAGTCGCCTCGTCTCGCGAGTGAATCGTCACGTGCGTAATGCCGTCCCTCGTCCCGCGTCTCAATCTCACGTATCGGTCGTTAGACTTCAACGCCGGTAAATGCCTGCATATTCAACTTCATCGCCAACACCGCGCACCTTTGCCTCATCTTCGCGGGACCCATCGCAGTCGGAGCGATCTTCTCCGCTGGCGCTGTTGGCGCATAGTGAGTCGCCGAATGCACTACTGCCTCTCCTTCGGCTAATATCCGTCTAGTTTTGCGTTTATAATGCCAGTGTTCCTCGTGAGTTGATAGCGAGGAGACGTCGTCCCGCACTAATTCCAGAACAGCGCTGTTTCTTCGCGGGAGACCGTTGGCGCCCTGGGCCGTGGAACCTCGGTCGCTGGGGAAAGCCTGTGGGGTACTACGCTTGCGCGTATGTGTCGTTGATGCTGCCGATCCTCTGCTTCCCTGCCGTCCGCGGTGCAGATCTTACGGCTCAAACTATGAACTGGTGGGCGTTATTTTCATTGCCTGTACGCCCGGAGCTCCTGTTGACTCTAGACGCATTGGCAGGACGATCGTGGTGTGGGGAGGACCTCTCTCCATTGCGGCAGTCTACTTTGCCCTCGTAGCTCGTAAGACATATAAAGGTCCCCAGGTGCGGAAATTGTATACTCTCCTGTAGCCGACAATTAACATCCGCGTGCAGCTGCGAGGTGAACATCTCAGGTAAGGACTGCGTCAAATTCCTCAACTTGACACTGTGACAGTGAAGCGCTGACTCAGCACTGACAGTAGCTCGCATGGGCGAGCAGACGTAACACGGGACGAGGAGAAGAAAGGCGGAAGGGTTGAGAAACATGCGGCCATTCCTGTCCTGCAAGAGGAGACCTGATGTGCTTGCGTCCAGCCAAGAGGTTTAGATTCTGGAGCGGTGTTCCCGTCAGTCAGGAATCACGATATTGCACTACGCTGAGGCTCATGACAACACTTCATATTACTTGTGTGACCAGCTCGGGAGCCGCGCGTAAAGCTGCACCTGTCATCGGCCCGTCTCGGCGCTGTGGACAAGATGCGCGAGATGTGTGTGTGTTAGGCACTCCAACTGCGCGCAGGCGAGAACGTCCTGCCCCTTGGTGTCTACAGCGAGACGACACAATGAAGTCTAAGCGTTGAGTCACTATTGAGCGTTGAACGCTAGACATGCGTCGTCTGCGCATCGAGCTCTCTTCGTAGTCTGCATGTTGGAAGCGCAAGTCCGATGGTATCGCATCCGGCTTCGACGCTTTAAGCCAATGGTCCTCGCTTTGTCAGCATAGCACATCGGTGGTCAGCTTTATCATCACCTCCCGCTGCACTGACTTGCGCTTTGGCATCCTATCCCGAAGGACAGTGATGGCGAATCGTTTACGAGGACGGCCACTGTCCGGCTCGAGTTGCCTATATAACCCCCGCGCGCCCTGCTTCCTAGTTAGCACCCTCTCCCCTTCACCCTGATGTCCACGCACAAATCATTCGTAGCGACTGCGCCCGGCGTATACGGCGAAACGACGAGCCCGACGCCAAAGCCGGGTACAGGCGAGGTACTCGTGCGCGTCGAGTATACGGCGCTCATCCCGTTCGACGTCGAGGTCGCGGAGAACAACTTCTTGGGCCCGAGCGCGTATCCGTACGTGCCAGGCTTTACCGTCGTGGGCACAATTGCCCAACTCGGTGAGGGTGTCGCCGAGTTCAAGGTCGGGGACCGCGTTGCGGGGTACCCGATTCCGCGGTACGGGAGTACTGCCAAGGGCGCGCAGGAGTATGCGGTTTTGCCTGCGCACGCCGTCGGGAAGGTGCGTTTTGAGTGTTTCGAACGCGAGAACTGTTAGTTGAACTACGAGTGCAGGTGCCGGAGGGAATTGCGCCCGACGACGTCGCCACCATCCCGGACAACTTCGTCTGCGCATGGTGGACGCTGACTGAACACCTGAAGCTGCCCCTCCCGAGCAGCAACGTAGCCTCGGACGCGTCGTTCCTGGTGTACGGCGCGAGTTCGTCGACGGGCCAGTTCGCCGTGCAACTCCTCGCGCACGCAAGGTTCCCGCGCATCATCGCCGTGTCCTCGCGGGCGCACCACGGGCTCCTGAAGTCGCTCGGTGCTACGCAGACGGTCGACTACCACGACGCGGACTGGCCCGCGCAGGTCGGCAAGGTCGATTACGCGCTCGACATTATCTCTACAGAAGCGTCGCTCCGCGGTGTCGCGCAGACCGTTACGGGCACGAGCAAGGTCGCGATCCTTCTGCCCGTCAAGCTCGGGCGCGAGAAACTCGTCGCGGACAAGAACGAGGCGGGCGCCGGGTCGAAGCTCGTGTTCGAGCTTCCGGCCGAGAAGAATACGTTCCCCGAAGGCCTCAAGCTCGAGTATGTCCGCACGTTCGAATGGGATGAGGTACGTTTGTTGGGGAGAGACATCCGCACGCGCTGACGACCGCTCAGAACGAGGAGCTGAAGGCACATCTCATGACCAAGACATTCCCCAAGCTGCTCGCGTCTGGGGCCATCAAGCCAACGCCGAAGAAGGTCATCGATACGCCGAACTCGCTGGATGCGCGCGTGAAGGCAGGGTTCGATATCCTGCGCAGCAACGGAGCAAGCGGGTTGAAGGTCATCCTGAAGGTCTAGCAGAGATGGATAATCCAACGGTTTTAGCAGAAGGTTATGTGAATAGCGTCGCCGCAGGCGTATACACTCCTCCTCGAGCACTAAAACGCGTTGAAACTGCGCGTGTGCCTCGCAATCAGGCATTTGTTTGCGGAGGCGGAAGAGAATCAGCCTGCGAGTTGCAACCGGCAAAAAAGGAAAGGGGGACCCTCTGCTTCGGCATGAACAAAGCGGGCCAGACGCTCGCGCTCAGCGCGAGCTCGGTCTGCTGGAGGTGCAAGGCGTCGAGATGCTCGTCCAGACGGCGGAGCGGACGAGCGGGAGGAGATGACGGACGCAAAGGACCACCGAATGCATGCCCGCAGGCATCGTGAGCGCCAAATGGCAGCGGTGGATTCGCGTCGAACACCAGTGTCCGCCCGAAGTCAATGCCATGGCGTACGGGAGGCACAGAGTGTGTTCGCGGCGGTGAACTGGTCAAACGCGATCGTTTACGGTTTACCCGGCGAGGTAAAATGGTTCACGAGCGAGGGACGCCGTGGTGTGCTCGGTTGCGCTTCCAGTGTTGTAACCTCCAGCGTCAGGATATAGATGAGCAAAGTGTGGTAGGACGCACGTGAAGTTCAAGATCTGTACGACGCCGGCGCTCGGTGTCGAGTTGGAGTGTAAGAGTCGTTAAGAGCGAGGTCACGAAGATTTGGCTTCGCGGTCGTCCGCGTCAATGTCGAAATGCTTCACGCTTGCACGAGGGTTATATAGGTCGCTTCAGCATCGGCGCGCTTAGACTTCTGTAGTCACCCTCCAATTCTACTACAAAAACACGTCAGCTACGCAGGTCGCGCACTCGACGCGTACCTGAACGATGAGCAACTTCCGCGGGCGCAGCAATCTCATGCGCAGCACCCGTCGTCCGTTCGTCGACTGCACGCGTACTCTGCGCGACGTCGAGCGCGTCGAACGTCGCGGAGCTTGAAATGCTATGGATCGCACGGGCCGCGCAGCCGATAAGCCGTCAGGTGCACGTTTGACAGGTGGTCCGTGCGCAAAAATGGACGAAGTATATAGAGAAACTCCGCCACGTCCGATGATCCTCATCTCTTGTGCTCGGGCACGTACTGTCGACAGTGAGGGAAACCGAGTCACAGTTATTTGCTAGTTGCAAACTTATGTTCAACTTCGTCCGGACTTTCGGGTCTAGGCAATTTTTGTCAAACTCGCTCGGTTTCGCTTTGTGGTTTTGTCGCGGGCGGCCAATTTGGCAGTGTACCGCGACGCTTTGCAAAACGAATTCCAATCCTTGTTCATCTGCTACGCGACATTCGATGTAGACTAGTCGTAAATGAATGCATTTCGCGCTCGTACTTTCGGAATCGATTCAGCATCGTCGTGAGAGTCGTCTGGATATAGGGAAGTGAACTGTTGGTGAAGTCCGTCGAGCCGAGCGGTTCCTTGTTGAGGGGGGTGATACATGAGAGATAGGACGAAAAGGATCCAAATGCCCGGTATGTCAACGTGATCGGCTTTCTGAGGGCCCCAGCTGAGATCTCCTTTGTGCAGAGTTCGTTTACGAGCTGCTTGATCAAGGACGATCCCGCGCTGGAACGGTACACGCCGCGTCGCTGTTTTGACCTTGGCAGTTGCCAACACCGCGCGCACGTGAGCTGCCGCACCATGTCCGTCGACGACCTAGCGCCGGCCATACGGCGCATATTGACCGACCCTGCCACGGACTGGAACACCGTCAGCGTAAAGCAAGTCCGTACGCGGCTTGCCAGCGGCGACGAGCCCGTGACGACGACCGACTTTCTGCTCGCCAATAAACCGGCCGTGGACGACCTCGTGCGCAAGATTTACGACGAGATAGACGCCGAGCGCAAGGCCAGGGCCAACCAGGCCGAGCCAGTCTCGGACGCGACAAAGGCGTTGAGGTACGCCCTTTCTCCCGCGCGTTATATCTGCTTTTGTCAGTGATTCAGCTCCCTCAGCGACTTGACATTGCTTGATAAGTGACTGCGCCTGTACCGCGGCCTCGTCTGGTGTGTTCTTGCGTCTTTGTTCAGTACTGCTCGCGCCGTCACTGTCTTGCTCAGCTTTCCTCATTTATCTGTACTATGACAATGTCGTCCTGCTCCACTAGCGCCCATTGTAACGCGATTGCTGAACGCGCACTTGAAGTGTGGCGCAGGGATCGGCCGGAATGACGCGCACCGTCACACTTGGGTCACACCGCGCCTTGTCTTCCTCCCACCATCATCACCACCACCGCGCTGCCGCGCACGCATTATGTCTCGGAGTTTATTCAGCATCCTCGTGAGAGTACTCGGGGTATAGGGAAGTGGATTCATGGTGGACCTGGTGGTGAGAGGTCCGTCGAGC
The DNA here is from genome assembly GCA_001632375.1 of Exidia glandulosa HHB12029. NCBI lineage: Eukaryota > Fungi > Basidiomycota > Agaricomycetes > Auriculariales > Exidiaceae > Exidia > Exidia glandulosa. The sequence goes on along the minus strand of KV426193.1, from coordinate 48,949 downwards.
TGAGCGTGTCGACTCATCTCGTCAGTAGCTGCATGCTGGAGCTCCGAGTCAGATAGACCATACGAGCGGTCTTGCATGTGCGGGCGTGTGTATTTCAATCAATCAATCAATGAGCTCTGCAGCGAGGCCGAACACTTCGATGAGGAAGAGGTCTCTTTGCACTGCGACGGCGGAGAAGGGTACACGACTAGTACAGCGATGAGCAGCGCAAGCAATCAATGGGCGTTTACTTCAGGCATCGACTCGGACCGACAAAGCTCGATCACGCAGCAGAACCATATCGTTACACGCTTTGCAAAGCCATGCACGGCCGTAGTTCCAATTACACAAAGAAGTGTTACAACTTAGTAGAGCGAGTGAGGTCCATCTCCCAAGGCCGAATGATGAGAGATGGAAGTGCGCGACAGGACCCGACGCCTGAGACGCGTCGAACGTGCGCAGTCACAAATTCAGTGCCGCGTCGAGAAGAATACGGAAGGGCATAGACGTCCATGCGACAGTGCACTCAGGAAGTCAAAGAAGGAACGGATGTTGCGATGGCGTGGGTATGAGAGAGGAATAAAAGAGAATCCCTGATCGGCGTCTACAGAGCCGCCTTCGCCAAGTTATCCGTGAACGTAGCATTCTTGAACGGTACGATCGCGCTGCCAAAGTCGGTCGTCTCCAAAGCGTTCCGCGCCGCGTCTGTGAGACTCTCGTATGCAATCAGCGGCTGCTCGCCGCCAACAGTGCTCGTAAAGCCCAGCTGGTGGTTGACGGGGAAGATGCTGAAGTAGCGAATGAGCGGGCGCGTGCCGCTGAGATTAGGGCTCGTAGTCGTGTCGAAGTCGCCGTGCGCGGACGCCGCGACGCCGAGCAGCGTCGCGGAGGTCGTCGCGTTCGAGAGCCAGACAACGATACCCTCCCAGTCGTGCCGGTGACCAAGCCCGTCGGACGGTTCGTCCTTGGGAAAGTACCACGCGTACATGATCGCGAACGCCCCGTTCGCCGTAGCCGCACGCGCGTAGACTTGTCCAGTGTTGCTCGAGCATCCGCCGTTCGAGCTGCCCGTTGTTGCTAGGCCGCCGCTACGAAGCGTATCAGCAATTTGTGACGGAATTGCGGTGTGTGCTTACCCGGTGTTTCCAGCTGCATCTACTGCAGCAAAGGGCACGCAGCCGTTCACGACGAACAGCAATGGCTTGTATTTGAGGTAAAGCGTGCCCGCCGTGCCGCTAGGGACTGTCTGCGGGAAGCCCACAACCGCATCGTGGTCGATGACGGCGCGCTTCTCGACCGGGGATCCCGAGACCAGGCTGATAGTAGTAGAAAACGCGAGCAAGAGCACAGACAACGTCGACAGCATGAGAGCGATTCAGATGGTGAGAGAGCAACCGGGCCTGCAAGTACACGTGCAGTATGTCGTGGTCTTATACACAGCGACCGTGCGTGAGAAGCAGCATGCGAGGTTGCGGTTGGTATAGTGATTGCCCGTCGCCGCTCATTTCAAAATTCGAGAAGGAAGACCTCCGGATCGGCACACGCCGTGGCGGACCGCGACACGACAACGCCATAGGAAAACGGCGGGGTTACTGATCTCAACCCACGTCGTAGAGCCAGAGCGAAGATTATTTCCATTGGGGCATGATTTCTGCCGACAGAGTCACGATAACGATTCGGATTTACAAAAGGTGCCTCAGAATGCGGCGATCTCGCCGTCGTGGTTGTAGAACTTTCCGGTGTCCGCTATCGTCAACTTGTGCAGGATCGTCTTCTGAAATGTAACGCTGTCCTGGACGCTCATCGTCCCGGCTGTTATCATTCCCTTCATTCAGCATGCCTCCGCAGAAAGTAGAGAAGGGAGAGACGTACTGGCCCCTTTGTTCATGTCGGTATCGACATAGCCAGGGCTCACCGAGACGGCGA
>KV426193.1:21455-44569 GCA_001632375.1 Exidia glandulosa HHB12029 | reverse complement strand
CCATGAAGGGATCGTGCAACGTCCCGCGTTCGTACTGAGACTCAGGTATCACATCGACCTGGCCCCCAACCCATGGACCGCGAATGGACTGTGAACCCACCAGGGCACTGTTGGGAAGTCGAAACGACTGGCCAAAGTCGATGATGCGGAGTCGGCAGCTTGTAGTGTCCTCAGAAAGCATGAAATTGCCTCGCGCAATGTCACTGTGGTGAAGACAATGAGTCGGCAGTAGAGAATACTAGTAGAACTGTCACATACCGATGACAGATTCCGTGAGAGTGGAGAAAAGCGACAGCCTGAGACGACGTTAGCTTGAAATTGCCGAGAGGGCTGTCGTAGCATCCGCACCACGAAGGCCTGGCGCATCAGGTCCAAGGTAGAACCAGTGTCAAAACAGTCGCCGAAGGTCAATGAGCGGAGGAAGGGCATCACGATGATCTTGAAATGACCGGCAAGCCGTTCGCCGTGAGGTAGCGTCGGAAGGTCAAGAACCTCAAGCAGGTCCACCGCAGCATTGTCGGGGTGACGTCTCAAAGTAGGGTGATTGAGAAACTCCAGTATATCCATTTCCTCGCCGCCGAGGTACTCTGGGCGCGTGCACATAATCTTGAGCATAACCTTTCGACCGGACGAGGATTGCGTGGCGGGCATCGTTTGTGAGTAATTAGCCCATGGCTGTATAACAAACATGAGATGAATACAATGTGCTCTATAGTTCGCGTCACTCACAGTGCTGGGGTGCTTATCCGCGCCGTTGCGGTCCGTCCAACCAATTGCGTAGCGGTTGTGAATGTCGTAGCCGACGCTTCTGAGGTGCGGATACAGCGCAGCCCATATGAGCTCCGGTTTGACGAGTTTATAGGCAATAACGTCGTCTATTCGACCTTGAGAACGGAGCCAAAGCGTGGCGATGGAATAGAGCTCGAGCTCTGCGGCCGACTCAATGTCACCGTGGCAGACGAAGAGCGCGGACATGTCCTCTCTGGTTTGTTCCGTCGCGGCGCTGCTGATTCTGTCCCATGCGATATTGATGAGCTCGGATTCTGGGAGCGGCGCCAGCATGACGGCGAAGGTAGAGATGAAAGGGGATGACAAGTCGAAGCGGAGTTGAACTTAAGAAAATCCGAATTCCGGTTCAGACTGAGACTTGGATCAGAACTCGACCGTGGCACGACGAGCCGCAATCCCAGTGTCATGCGATCATTGATTCGCTACTTCAGCTACTGACCCCAGTGACCCGTCAGATCACGTCAGAGCCTGACAGACGCAGCGCGGAATCCTTTGGAAACGACTGACTTTGGCAACGCGATCGTGCCGTTCATCATGAATGCTATGCTCACGGATAACTTAGCGAAGGCCGTGTAGACGCCGCTCACACGTTATGGATAGGAAAATGAGGGCTCCGAACGCTTTGCGACTCGGAGGTTGGAACGACAATGCATTTTTGAACATGTTCTACAGCTGCAAATATGTATTGACGGTCCTTACCTTTGCTCGTGATGTCTTGTGCATTGTGTGTTGAGAAGTCTGCGTGCCTGGGGATGACGATCGCTCGCTAAATCCGGGTAGCGGAGCCGGAAGTCCGAATTGCATCTTGTCCTCCTAATTTCCCGATGGCCCAATCTGGCCATATCGAAGTGCCTGCCGATGACGTGCAGGCCGCTCACGAGTCTGACGGCGAGCTCGAGGACGTCGACCACGATGGCGAGGACACTTTAGCGCCTGCAGACGGCCCATCGTCGTCGACCGCGGCGCCGAAGAAGAAGAAAAAGAAGAAGTCCAAGCTGGCGAAGCTGACCGCATCGATACCCCAGCCCGTCGTCGACGAGGTTTTGAAGCGCGTCAAGGAGCAGGTCGGCGAGGACAACCCAGACGCGACCGAGGAGAATGTGCGCAAGACTTTGGACGATATGAAGGTTATGGACTATGTTAAGGGCAAGTCTGGGCTTGGAGGCAAGAATCGTAAGGATATGGGCGAGTATAAGGTGCGTAATGGATCTCTAGAAGTGGATTATACTTATGAGTTATTTTAGTTCTGGAAGACTCAGCCTGTAGCGCAGATAGGTATGTCGTGCGTGCACGTTCTGCTTTAAAACGCTAACTAGCGCAGGCGAGGCACCACCCCAGGAAGACGGCTACATAGAGCCGTCGCTTCCCCGCAGCCAAGTACGCCAAGACCCGTACCCGTTGCCCAAGGATTTCGAGTGGTGCACGGTCGACGTCAACGACCAGAAGGAGCTGACCGAGCTCTACGAGCTGCTGTCGGCCAACTACGTCGAGGACGACGACGCGTCGTTCCGCTTCAAGTACAGCGCCGAGTTCTTCGAGTGGGCACTCAAGCCGCCGGGCTACCACAAGGAGTGGCACGTCGGTGTCCGCGTCAAGACGAACAAGAAGCTCGTCGCGTTCATCGCTGGCGCCCCGATCACCCTGCGCGTTCGGAAATCGTTAGTCTTTACCGTTGCTCGCGACGTTCGAACTGACGGGTCTCGCAGGCAGTTCAAGTCGGTCGAGATCAACTTCCTCTGTATACACAAGAAGTTGCGCGGCAAGCGACTCGCGCCGGTGCTCATCAAGGAGGTCACGCGTCAGTGCAACCTCAAGGGCATCTTCCAGGCCATCTACACCGGCGGGACGTACCTGCCTACACCCGTCTCGGTGTGCCGATACTACCACCGCCTGCTCAACGTGCCCAAGCTCGTCGAGGTCAAGTTCACGTGGCTCAAGCCCGGCCAGACGGTCGCGCGGCTCGTGCGGCTGTACAAGCTGCCCTCGTCGACCAAGCTTCCCGGCCTGCGCGAGATGCAGGAGAAGGACATCCCGGAGGTCAAGGCGATCTGGAACCAGTACATGAAGCGGTTCGGGCTCGTGCCCGTCATGACGGCCGAGGAGCTGCGGCACGTGTTCCTCAGCGGGCTCGGGACGGGCGAGATGAAGCACGGACGGCGCGAGGGCCAGGTGATCTGGAGCTACGTCGTCGAGGACCCGCAGACGCACAAGGTCACGGACTACTTCTCGTTCTACAACCTGCCGTCGACGATCTTGAACAGCCAGCGTCACGGGCTGCTCGACGCCGCGTATCTGTTCTACTACGGCACGAGCGTGGCGATGCAGGCCGGCGCGGAGGAGGACGGACGGCTGAAGCAGCGGCTGAACGATCTTATGCAGGACGCGCTCACCGTCGCGGACCAGGCCAAGTTTGACGTGTTCAACGCCATGACGACGATGGACAACAACCTCTTCCTGTCCGAGCAGAAGGTGCGTCGTATCGCCGCACCGTACCCTCGCTGCTGACATTTGGGGTAGTTCGGCCAGGGCGACGGTATGCTCAACTTCTATCTGTACAACTGGCGTACGGCTCCGCTTTCTGGCATGGAAGCAGTGGGCGAGTACCCCGTCGGGCGCGGCGTCGGCGTGGTCATGCTGTGATCTTGCAATTTTGGAAACTTGAGGATGCTCCACCTTGTTGTACTCGCCCCTTGACTCGCGCCCTGCATCAGTGCATCGATCGCAAACACGAATGCATATGCACGTTGCTGATCATGAGGATCCCTTTCGATGTGTTTGCCACACACTGGCAGGATAGGGCAGGATCACATCGCGGCTGCAGATGGTCTGGGACAGTGCTGTGTCTGCAGTCGGCGACCAATGGACAGTCGCCCACACGTTCTGGAAAACCGGGGCATGGTCGGCGCTCTGCTCTCCTCGCATCACGGCGCGCCAGGAATTTCCCACCAATACACTCGCCGTGTGGCGTCTGAGGTGGGTGCTGTTTCCTCCTTCACGTCACATTGCCGCAGCTCCTACGTCAAATGCCTGGTGACCCAGACGCTGGGCGGTTATCTGCCGAATCCCTGGGCCCCATTGTGTTCTCTGGAGCTGCCGAATGCCTGTCGCACCGCAACCCCGCGCCTCGCCACCTGCTCCTCTGCGATTCTCTCCCTTCCCAACGTGGGGACTGATCAGGTCCAGGGGTGTTGCGGGATCAACCAGTGTTCTGAGAGTCCACGACACTGCCCCTCTTCAGACATGACCCTTGGTTCGCAGATTTGCGAGATGCGCCCTACGGCGGTGAGCTATGCACCTGAGATTCTTTGGAACCAAGGGGGCCGAACGATGATGATCTTTGGGGTGTACAATCTCTAGAGGGACATTCGCATTCCACTTTCGTCAGCGATCCTCGGATTACGTTCGACGCTTCCCTTACTGCGCGGGACGAGCGGCTACACTAGAAGACGAGGGACACGCCTCTTTTGTACACTGGTAACGGGAATCCGGGACTTCGGTTTCAATGCACCGCCGCACTGTCTACTCCTGATAGTACCCGGAGCTTCCAACCGATACCAGATCTTGCGTTGCTATCCCCGGCCCCAGTGACACGACGGAGAAGCAGGAAAGACCGGTCGCTGATAGATAGAACCGTGAGGCTGTTTCAGACCCGCCGAGTTGTGATGTACGCATGGTGAGGTGAGTCGATATCGTGGGATTCATGAGGAGCATTGGCCATCTTCCTCGGTGGGACAAAGGGGGATGAAGCTGAAGTCTGACGTGCCTCGAGGCGCGAGGAAACGCGGGCGGGATTAGGATTCCCGCTTTTCCGGGAAAAGACGTCGAGACGCGCTGTCAGGGCCCCGCGGCAGTGCTGGTGCTATAAGAACTCTGGCTTGCGTGCCCTACGCCACACCCACTCCCCCGTTGTTCCTCCTTGTCGTCTTTGTTGTCGTTGTGGGTGTTGCCGGACTGCGACGGAAGTCCGATTATCACTCTTGGCTCTTTCCGGCATCCCGTGACCGACGCGCAGCTCGCAAGGAGTGCGCAGTCCACCCTTGGGCCTCGCGCGCGCGCCGCTCTACGCTCTACCACTAGACCAACCTACGATGGTCATTTCGTCCAGAGGCTTGACGCTGGACCGTCTCGTCGGCACCGCGAGCAACTTCGTGCGCGCGGAAACGCTGGACCGCGCCAGACCCGACCTCGTCGAGCGCGTCAACGCGCTCATCGAGAGCGGACAACCTGTTATTATCACTGGATTCCATGATCACAGCGACTGGAGCGACGACACGTTCGCGGTCAAGCAGTTGACCAAGTCCAGCGCGCTCGGTGGTGCGCGGCCGATATTTCCCTTGTTCGACTCGACACAGTGCTCATATTTCCTCAGACACCAGAATTCCCGTTCTTAATGTTCTCAACAATGAGACCAGGGACGTTAAATTTACACGCTTCCTTGACTACTGCAAGGCGTACGCGCCGTGCGCAGACGACGACGGTTGGTCGCTCATGCCACTCCTTCCGCACTGTGCTAAATTAAATTCTGCTATAGATGAAGAACGGTTTTATGCTCAGGATATCGAGCCACCCAAGGCCTGGAAGCGGTGGTTGACGTCGGGACAGGCGATCCCTCCAGGGTTCCTGCCGCTTGGCAGCGGTGACATGTTTGCGCACCTCCCGCCCGGCTCGCGTCCGGAGAACATTCTCTGCTACTTCGGCGTTGGTGACACTTATGCCGCTTGGTACAAGGATCCTTGCGGCAGCGTCAGCCAGGTGAGCCCCGATCTTTACGCGCGGAGTCATTGGGCTTCGTCGCGCTTCCGAGTTGCGCGCATCACTGACTCGAAGGCGCGCAGAATCTTATGGTGCATGGTGGCTACGGCGCCTCCTCGTTCTGGTTCATGGTTGGCACGCGCGATGCTGATGCTGCTGCCTCGTATTTCCACGCCAAGAAGCATGAGCTGGAGCTGGAGCATGCGACGCCTTTCACGAAACCCGCCGACCTGGTAGACGCGCCGTTTAAGATCTACGTCGCACAACAACGCCGTGGCGACCTTGTCATCATGCCGCCTCGGTGCTCGCACCAAGTCATGAACCAAGGCGGCCTTGTCGGCACCCTTGCATGGTCGCGCATGACCCTTCCGTCCATCGGCTACGCGCACTACCTCGAGCTGCCGATCTACAACCGCATTACCCGTGCAGAGACTTATCGACTGAAGCTTACACTCTATCACGCTGTGCGCAAGACCGCGCAGTCCCCGCCGACGCCAGAAATGGCCGCCCTACTCGACGAGCTACTCGAACTTCTGGACGAGACCATCATCGCTGAATACTCGCCCGACATTCACAAGCTCGAGCCCGCACAATCCGGCGCAAGCTACGACGCTAAGGACCCGGACTTCCTCTCCTGCGACATTTGCAATGCGGACATCTTCGTCAGCTACTTCGAATGCGCCAAGCACTGCGAGATGGACGTTTGTTCGATGTGTTACGTGTCGGGACGCACATGCCCGTGCGTGAAGAGGATGAAACCTGCCGTCGTGGTGCGCTTTCAAGAGGTGCTCCAGGTGCGCAACGATTGCGCAAAGAAGCTCGAGCATGCGAAGGGCGAGCGGGTGCCGCAAATGTCGGACGCGTACGTCGTGCACGTTTGTCTCTGGCTGTTGCTGACGCTCATATTTACAGTGGCATCATGCGCTCCAGCGCAATGCAGACCTTCCGCGCTGCCTGTGCGCTGTACGCGGCTCGGCGCTCAACCTCCTCCACAGTCCAGTGTTCTCATTCGAAGCACGATGTCCCGACAAGCGATTCCCTGCATTGCTCAGTCTGTGACGCGCACGTGTGTTTTACGCATCTCCTCGAGGGTCCGGCACGGTTACATGCAGCGCGAGCACTCGTTGAGCACCAACGACTCTCGCCAGCCGAGTGGCACGCTCTACACACTACGCCGGTTCCCGAAGATGATGATGATGCGGACCTGGCGGGGATGTACTTGTCTGCGGTGACCAGCAAGTATATACCTCGTCCTGATAAGGACACGGACAAGGCTCCGGGCGGCTGGTACGACAAGATGCACAAGCGGGCAGGTAGCGATGTATGTCATTTCTCACGATTTTCTGAGGTGTTCGCTGATGACATTCTGCTCTGTTCTTTAGGAAGCGCAGCTGCAGGTTGCGACGCTTCTCCAGACTGAGGTTGATAACATGGTGAAGCGTGTCCGCCAGGGGACGCGCGCGGAGGTGACTCCAGTCGCTGCCGCTCAACAACTGGAGGACGTAGTGTTACCCGCGCCACTGGAGAAGCCAGCCTCGCCCGCAGTTGCCAGACAAACAACGCCGCCACTCGTTGAGCAACAGCGCCGTTCTCCGTTACCTGTCGAGCCGGCGCGCATCGAAGCCCCGCGTCCGCCGTCTGCCGCCAACGTCGAAGCTCGTACGAACTCGTCACAACGAGAGCAGAATGAAGACGAGGAGATGAACGACGAGCCTGTCATTGCGCCGCGCCGGAAGAGCAAGAAACCGGCCCCTCGCGTGGCTGAGTCCGACGAGTCCGACGACGACGACGACATGACTGTCTCGAGCACTACCGTGGTTTCGAGCAGGCCATCTCCGATTTCCGTCCCACTACCGCCGCCGCCGAAGCCAAGTCAGAAGCTGAAGCGGGCTCGCGACGTCGAGCCAGCGAGCGCACCTACTCCGAAGAAGCGCAAAGTTTCGCAGGGCACGGCCGGTCCGCTCGCGAACAAGGCCGCGGTAGGCGCAGTGGCGGTCAAGGAGAAGCGTCCAGCTGTCGTTAAGAAACCCAAGGGTGCGGCACCTTTACAGGCCATTGCCCCGAAGCCATCTGCGAAGGCGACGTCGACCGTGACGACTTTATTGCGGGCCCCAATGTCTGCGCGGCCGTCTGCTGCGAGCAAGCCTCCACCTGCCCCGGTTGCTTCTTCGTTGGCGATCACGTCGTCTCGGCGTCAGTCGATATCCAGCCCTTCGCCTTCGTCGGCGTCTTCGACAGCGGTTGCGTCTGCATCTGGATCTTCTGCGCGCGCATCATCGGTGGAACATGCAATGGACATCGATGCCGTTGCGGACTCTGGCCCTCGTGCAGTCCCAGCCCCATCTCTCCCGTCGCCTCCTCCAGCATATACCTCACCCGATCCACGTCCGGTATCCCTCCCGCGCCCTGCCGCCTCTGACCCCAATCGTCATGCGCGCGCAACCGCCAACCCTACTCCCCAGGGTCATCTTTCTTCCGCCAACCCATACGGGCATCTGGCGCAGGACGGCCAGCCGGGCGACGGGCGCGAAGGACCCTTGCCTGCAGGCGAGCATGCACCCGAGCAAGTCGAGCCAGCACCTGCAACTCGTGCGGTATCCAAGTACCCGAAGTTCAAGAAGGTCCAACAGGTCGAATCTGTTGCCCCCGTCGCCGCAGACGGCAGCGTGACTGGGTCCCAGACTGTCGACCTTGTGGGCATACTCGGCCAGATGTTTGAGCAGAACACGACGCTGCTACGTCTGCGGGACGAACAGCACCACGAGGTCGTGCAGACGCTTACGAGCCTGGGTGCTGGCGCACACTCGCAGTTACGTGACATCCTCTACGCCGCGGCGAGGCGCCAGGTGCAGCAGGAGGCGGCCGAGGAGAAGCTCCGCGACATGCAGGCGCAGCTGATTCAGGCCAAGGCTGACCTAGTCAGTGCGAGGGAAACGGCAAATTTTATGCAGGAGGCTTTGCGAGACGAGTTGGCCACCACCAAGAAAGCATTGGAACGCGCCGAGGAAGAGCTGCGCCAGGAACGAGCGGCGAAGAGCGCCGCTGCTCTGCCCATGCGTCGTCCTCCATGGCGCCCAAACAACCATGCTCCTGCATTCCAGCATTCGCAGAACGTAGGTACACTTTCTTGCTCGTAGCCGCTTTGACTGACCTTCTTGCGCAGCGTGGTTGGAACCAGCACTTCGCGCCGTATCCTCCGCATGTCGCTTACCCTCAGCGGCCACCTGGCACGCCTGTTGCACCCCGTGCATCCTACAGACGTACGCCAGTGCGGATGACCATTACTTTGTACTAACGACTTCTATAGCTAATCCGCATCCTATGAATGAACTCCCGTCCTCGTCAGGGAGCTCCACAGCGCATTCAGAGGGTTCTACGCGTCGACCTACCATGCATCCGCCCTTTTCTCGGCAACCCGAAGTCTCGGTAGATGGCCATGAACCACCGTCCGTCATCCGTGAGGAGGTCAAGCGTAGGGATCGGCTGCCACGCTCGACTGTAGAGGTTGACCGTGCGCGGCCGCACTCACAGAACAAAACAACACCCAGCCAAGTTATTCATGTGGATGGGCAACATCGCGACGACCGTTGCAACGATGACTCGCAGCCTGAGTCTCGGGGTCGAACTCTGTCACGCTCACCACGACGTCGGATTGGTTCGCCATCTCACTCACGCTCGCTTCGCCGATCGCGGTCGTCCTCTCGCCCTGCTTCTCCTCACGAGCGCCTGCACGAGCTTTCGAGGTCGCGCTCATCGCGACGATCTGTATCGCGCTCTCGCTCACACTCGCGGTCTACATCCCGAGCTCGCTCGTGGCGTCGTGCTCGCTCACGATCACGGTCGCGTAACTCAAATCGCTCTCGCTCTCGATCGCGAACATATCACAGAGGCGATGGTTACCGCTCCATAAGTCGTTCACGGTCTCGCGGTCGGTATGGGTCACGGAAACGATCCCGCTCGAGGTCGATGTCGCTCACATCGAAGAACCAGGAAGCGTCGTCGATGTCTGGCATAGAACCTACACCTCGATTCCGCGAGGTGTCCGTCATCTTCGGAAAACATCGAATCACGACCTCACGGGCGTGAAGCACCTCACAAGTACTGGTTTGACTACGAAGATCTCCTTCCCCGCTCATCTCATGATCCCTTATTATCTCACCATTATCTGCCTTGTATCTGTACGCTTCGGAAACGTGTCAAAGTTAAGTGTGGAATAGAGCCATCGTCCCTGTTGAAGTCAGACTGGTCGTCCTCCTCGTAAGTACAACAACAGACAGGCGAGACAAGCAACGACCAGAGTCTAAAATGATTCCACGAGATTGTCCTGCAGACCCGGAGGCACAGTCGCCCCACGAGGTACGTTGTTTACTGTCACCGTTCTCCCAGTACCATCGCGGATAATCCACACCATGTTGCGATTTTCCTTGGACAATGTGAAAGGCGCAACTTTGTTCCTAGTCTCTGGAGGCCAGAGAACGTCGAACCAGCCTGCAAACCAGACGAAACCGACGTGCTGCGCGGCTTCGCATGGGAAGTGACGCAGCAGAGCAGCGCTGTCCTCGGTCCATGGAGGCGGTCGAACAATGAGCTTTGCGAGTTTTAGTGACGACCGTTGAGACGGGAGCCGTAGTTCATGCTCGATAGTCAAGTCCAGTGATTCGAGCGCGGGGAAGACAACGTCGAGCGCTGTGATTTGCTTGGATGTAGCGTTTAGAGTAGATACTTCGAGTGACACTGCAGTCGCAAAGGCAGGGCACTGCGTCGGGAGTTGAATCATGCCTTTGAGAACAACGTAGGAAAGGACTGGTGCACTTCCTCCAAAAATATTGGAGGGAAGGCGAGCGACCGGCTGTGGGCTCCAGTCGTCTTCGTCCGGCAGGAAGAACATGAGAGTAAGTGAGAGGGTCTTCAGTATAGGCGCTGCGGGGACGGTGGAGAGGTAGTGCATCGCATAATAATCAAGCGGGAGTCGTTCGTCCTCGTCGATCATCATGTCGTGGTGGGTAATGTCGATGGAGAGCGACTTTACGTGGTGAATGTGAGCGACAATCGCCATCATCGCCTCCGCAACCAGGTGTTCGTACGGGCTCTGCGTGCTAATGTTGATGGACACAGGCGCATTTTGCGCACGCTCGAGTTGGGCGAGAAGTGCGCCGGGAATGCGGCACGAGGAGCGAATGTCGCTCCATAGAGCCGCAGGGAAGGAGAGTGCAGTCTCGCGCCAGCGGCGGCAGACGTGAGTCGCGTGCAACAGTGACTGGAACTCGGTATGGCGTAGGACCGCTAGAAGAACATCTTGAGGGAGCCCTACACCGCGTAAACGACTGGCTTGTTCACTATTTAAAATAGGCCCACCTGTAACACCGTTGTGACCTTTGCTCTTAGTATCCTCTGCCATGGTGATGATTGGTGAAGGACGAAGCACAGAGCTGCGCACGGTTACATGCTATAAGACTGACACCAATGTGGCAACGGCTGCGGTGATGTGGCGGTCGCTGGGCAGCGATGAAGTCGCGCTGATAGCCGGCTCGATCGTTAGCTTCCGGAGTCGGCTCTTGGGTACAATGCTCTACCACGGTTCACGAGCCAGTCCATCAGCAGGAAGCGGTCGCCGGCTCCTTCGCTTGTGCTAAGATCCCACTGCAACAGCCTGAGGGGTCGGAGACACATGCTTCCTCACATGTCCGCACGGGTAGTGGCAGGTAGTGGCAGAACCGCAGGTCGGTAGACCTGATGAAAGACCCCGCTAGACCTTTCAACACTGTGATTATTGACTGACGCAAAGTTGGTTCATTGTAAGTGTCTACAGATAACAGACTGCTGTCTACGAAAAGCATGGAGCGAAATGGAGTTGTTAGAAATACATGCTTTGACCGATGGCGATCAGAGGAAACGCCGACATGCATCTAGAGTGCGAAGCTTCCGCCCGTAAACATTTCGCGATCGAGAAACTCCTCCTCGATGTCGCATTCGAGGCCATCTACTCCAAGCATGTACCGCCGCCACAAGCGCTGCTTCCTTTTCGACGGAGTGGAGGCACCACTCGACAACTCCCCGTCCGAGCTGTCGCCACTGTCAGACGCGGGCGCGGCCGGAGTGACGCCAGCCTCCTCGATCTCCTTGACGTTCACATCGAGCAGGGTGAACTTCGGCGTCTGCTGCAGGGTACGGACGACCTGGCCGATGAAGAAGCCCTGGTCGAAGAGGTTCGCGACGTCGCGGGAATTGACGACGATGGTGGACGTCGCGGTGCAGACGACCGTGCCATTGCAGACCAGGTTGATGACGCGACGCTGCGTCATGGGAAGCGTCTTCTCGCTGTCGCTAGCCGACTCATGCGCATCAGCGTAGTAGGTCGATGTTGATACAACCTCCGCTTCTATCTGCTGCGCGAAGTACGCGCTAAGGAGGATGTTGGAACTGGCAGACACGGTCTGAAGGAACGCCCTAACCTCAGAAGTCGCTGGAGACCGCCATTAGCAGAGAGAAGAATGCGCTCGAGACCAGTGATCTCCTGCGGCCAAGGGAACTGTAACTCGGGCGGTGAGAAACACATTCCCCGTGTGGGGAGAGCCTACACACCTTGACTAAAGTCGTGTTAGGCCCGAAGGAGTCAGAGGAGGACATGAGAGGTTGCCGAGGAAGGTCGAAGCACAACGATGCGTGAAGTCTCCAGTGGCTTCATCATCGCACATATATAACCGCGGCCTCTCCTATCGCCGCTACTCCTCCTGGCATTATGGGGCTGAGAAACGCATCACTGTTACACGGACGGATCTTGGAGAAGGCGCAGGGCAACATTGTCTGTCGACTTCAATATCGTTCGACGTTCAACTGTTGCAGCGGCACGGCGAGAATTTGGTCGATCGCTCCGAGCCAAACTGTCCCGAATAGACGTCTCCCACAGGTTACAGTGACGCACTATGTGACCGAGGCGCGCATGGGTCCCGCGAATCCGACACAGCGTGGCACGTCAACTCGAAGCGCTAGCTATATCAAGCGCCGTCAGGAGGCCAAATGGATTGTCGTCCGACTTGGCGGTGCTTAGTAGGCGTCATTGTACGGTGCTGAGTGAGCTCTAACCTTTGAAATTTGAATGACCAAGACGACTAGGAAGGCAAAGGAACATAAGAGGTCGAGCCCACTTGGACGTCGCTCTCCACGTTGGCCAAGAGTTCCTGCGAGTTCCTGCTCCATAGTTGCTAGCGATGTCCCCTCCAGTCTACCTCATCACCGGTGTGTCTCGCGGTATCGGCCTCGAGTGGGTAGACGACCTCGTAAGTTACACAGCGCAGAGTCCAGTCCAGACGCTGAGCGCTGATAAACACGGCGCACAGACCAGGACGGTACCAGACGCGGTGGTAATCGGTGTAGCGCGCAACCCAGAGAAGGCGCCGAAGCTGCAAGAACTGGCCTCATCGCGCAAGAATCTGCACATCGTCAAGGGCGACGTTACGAGTACCGAGAGCGTCGAGGTATGTTGCGCTGCGGGTGTCGAGGACGGTCAGGCTGACGCGTTCGTCGACAGCACATCATCGCGGAAACCAAGAAGTTCGGCGGCGGCAAACTAGATTATCTCATCAACAACGCCGCCGTCGTTGACCCTGCTCGCTCAATATTCGACACGTGAGCTACGCTCCTTGAACATCTGTTGCATCTGTCAGCCTAATCCTCGCCCATTCAGGCCGTTGGAGGACTACGCGTCCGTATTCGACATCAACGTTATTGGGACTATTCGCATGATCCTCGCCGCATTACCACTCCTCCGCGCGGGCTCCAAGAAAGTCATCTTCAACGTCAGCTCCTTCATCGGCTCGAACACGTGGCTGTTGAGCCAACCAGACGCAATCCCCATGGCGCCGTACTGCGTCTCGAAAGCCGCGCTCAACATGTTCAACACTAAACTCGCGAAGGAGATCAAGAAGGAGGGCATCATCACTGTATCGGTGAGCCCTGGTTACGTTGATACCGACATGAACAAAGGGTCCAGTACGTCTCCCTTCTCTGCTGTCTGCGGAGGAATGTTGACCAATGGGGATGATAGCCGGGATGATCACCGTCCAAGAGAGCGTCACAGCTCAGAAGAAGATCCTGCACACGTTGACGACAGCGGACAACGGGAAGTTCTATAGCCACGACGGCGATGTCATCCCATTCTGAGGCACATTTTGCATATCCCTTGTATCTTTTCGTCAGTCGGTAGAATAGTGCAACATGCCAAAGTGATACCCCCGCTTCGCGGGGGCATGACATTGGCAAGCGCGCGCCTTCGGCGCGCGCGTTGCGCTTCCCGGAGGGAGGGCGTTTGCTTTAGCGCCCGCTTACAAATCAATGTTACATAAGCGTCCAGCTCCCTTAGTTCTTTGATGAATGCAAGCAGCATTCCTAAGACATGAAGCAATCTAGCTTTGAATGGAATGGTCAGCGATGATCTCTTCGACGCGCCGATAGCGTCCTGAGTCCTGTGCCGACTATTGAACGATACGCGACGAAGACAGGCCCCCTCTGCATCATAGCATTTTCGAATAAGCTAGATAGTGAGCATCAACAGAGAGAATGTTTGATCATCACGATGAGTCGGGTTCCCAGGAAATGGGAGACGTTGAGTGGCTGGTCTGCTTGTCCCATCGAGGACGCGCACCTCGGGTCGGCCGCCGAAGTCTCAAATCCGCTGCAAACGACTCGAGCGATGAAGAGAAAGATACAATAAGATCGCATAACTTCAGGTTCCAGCATATGATACAACTACAAGTGAGACTATGACTCCAACTGGATCTACAGCTAGCAGGGGCTGGCCCGGGAGCATGAAGTACAGGTGCGATGTTCTAAGGAGGCGCGAAGATACTGAGTGTTATGGATAAATAGCGAGTGAAGAGTTAGTTAGTGAAGGACGCCGTAGTCCTCCTTGATGAAGTCGGCGGCGCGCTCGCCTATGGCGTAGGCGGTAGCCATCAAGTGGGTGCCGAGAATCTGTTGAGCAAAGTGAGTAACACAGTGCAACTGGTAGGTAAGGGGGTGGACCCCACCATGGGGAGAATCGAGACGTCGGCGACGCGAAGGTTACTCGTGCCATAGACAACGAGGCGAGGGTTAACGACCCCACCAAACTCCCTCGGAAGCATGGAGTTCGTGCCTGTGAATATCAATGGGACGCGTCAGTCACAGTAGTACATGAAGGGAGCCGAACGACAACGCACAGCAGGGATGGAAGGGCGTTGACGCAGTCTGCGCAATGAACTCGTTCCATTCGTCGTCGGTGTCGGTATTAGCAGGCGGCTTTACGTCGTTAACGACGATCTGCTTGAGCGGCATCTTGTCTGTCAAGTTACGACCGAGGCGCGTGCCAGCCAGCATAATCCGCTTGTCGATAGTGAAGTCGAACGTGTTGAGATCAATCGCAGGATGTTCGAGCGGGTTCCCAGACTTGACGTGGATCGAGCCGCGGGAGAACTGATGCGAGGGAATACACGCGATTTGCATGTAGCTCTTGTTCCGCTCGCGCGTCTCCGCGTAAGCGTTTGACGGCGCGGCGTAGAACTCGATGGACGCTTCGTTGCTGTGCGGGTCGAGTCGTTTGCGCTGGATGGCGTACTGTAGACGACGACCGGGGCTCGGGTTACGAGCGAAGAACTCCCTGTCGAGTTCGGCGGTCCAGTTCTCCAGTGTCGCGGCGTCGACGACCTTGTTCAGGCTCATGTAGGAGATGACAGAGACTCCGGCGGTGTACACTCCCGTGTGATTCTGCATGTACTCCTCGTAGGCGGACGCGTTCTTCTCGGGGTCGTAAAGGATGTCCCACGTCTCCATCGTATTAGGGACGTCGAAGCTCTGGAACGAGATCAAGTGATCCTGTGGGCGCGCATTAGTTATACGGACGTTCTCAACTCATATGTAGAGGGATACCTGATAGTTCTCCCCAACATCCGGAAGGTCGATGCGCGACTTGATGCCAAAGCTCTCGAGGAGGGTCTTGTTGCCAATGCCGGACAACTCGAGCATCTGCGGGGACTGAATGCCGCCGCCCGAGACGATGACGTCCTTCTTGACAGACACGGTGTAGGTCTTGTTGGTGGTCATGTCCTGGTAGGTGACGCCAGTCGCGCGAAGGTTGCCATTCTTATCCTTCTTGTCCGACAGCTCGACCTTCAGTACCTGAGATTGGAGCAGGACAACGAGGTTCTTGCGCTTCGCATTAGGCTCATAGTAAGACTGTAAATGTGAGGGTGAATTGGTGCGGAGGAAGGCGATGAATTCGTACATTGGCAGCGTACGAGCGCGTCTCGGTGTCTGGATCAATAGCCAAGATGGGTGGCCAGACAAAATTCGCGTCGGTACCATCGTTAAAGTCACGGTCTGCCTGCATGCCCATGCGGACGAGAACATCAAAGAATGGCGGAATAGCCTCAGAGAACCAGGAAGTGACGGAGGTTTGAATAGGCTGGTAACTGCGTCAGAGACAGAGTCTTCAGACCACGGCATAGGAAACACTTACGCCCCTGTGACCGCGGATAGCTGGGTCATAGCCAGCGTGTATTTCTTCCGTTTCGTTCTTGGTCGGCAGCGACGCGTTCTCGGCTTTCATGAAATACGGCGTGATCTCGTTCCATGACCATCCTGGGTCCAGTCAATGATTGCGCGCGCCCATGAACATATCCCGCGCACCAGGGTTACCCAGATGGCCTATCTGGTCGTATTCGACCTTGCCTGCGCGCAAGACTGGCCAGACGCGTCAGTGCGAGCTCAGCGGGCGCAACGGCGTGAAGCGCGTACAGCCCATCAAGTTGACCATCGACGAGCCACCCAGGCCCTTGCCACGGACGATGTCGATGCTGCGCCCCGCCAGATTCCTCTGCGGGGTCGTCTTGAACACTGAAATCGAGCGTCAGAACCGCCGCGGTCGACGGCGACGGCGGAAAACGCACTCCAGTCGTATTCCTGCAGCCATCTTCAGCTCTTTCCTCGCAGCCCGGGCCAGGCTTTATACGAACGGGGTTGTTCCACACATCCGCAAAGTTGATGCCCTGAGGAGTCTACAGCCAGGGTCAGAGGCGCGCAAATCTTCCGCTGTCGTCGCGGCTGCTGACCAGGATCTTCAGATCATCCTGCCCGAAAGCGGTAAGCGACAGCAAGACCTCGCAACAAGTTCCGCGAACCTTATGGTACTTCCCTCCTTCTATCACTCCCACTTTGAACGAGCTGATCTCAGATAGTCTGCACGCGCAGCTGTGTTGAGAAGCCCTGCGCGTAAAGCGTAAAGCCTGCAGAACGCACGCACCTCACGGCGAGCGCGGTCCCCGCAGTTCCTCCACCACAGACGATAAAGTCGAAATTCTGCTTTGCGAAGGTAGCAGCGTCGACTTCGATCGCGTTGACGGCCCCGACAGTAGCGAGAGCGAAGACGAGAGAACGAAGAAAAGATGAAGATGGACGCATGTCGGCGGATGGACCTCCGCGCTTTCTACTTCCAAGATCGCGGTCAAGCTGCACTATATACCCTCACGCTAGCGAGGGCAGTACGGAACGTCTAGGGGCTGGACAGCCAAGATCTGTCATGACGAGCGCAGATATCAAAAGGTACGCGGCTCAGACTCCGGGGGTGTACTCTATCCTGCGGCGATGTGACGCCAGTCAGCTCATTTGCGGTTGCGATCTACTGTAAGTGTCGGCTCGACAGTATGCCTGCCTGGTGCGATGGCTACAACACAGTGCTCCAGTCTCGCTTAGCACGTTCAGGTCCATCTGTGTGTCTGTCTCCCTCTCCTCCCGCGTTGTGGAACTGACGCCGATAGACAGGCCAAGTCTTCTTGCATCGCACTCAATGTGGAGTCGCTTCATCTCACAAGCCTGTCTCGCATCGCATCGAGGCATCTCCCTCTGTGCCTGCGCTCAGAGAGCGGGCCCAGTGGACTTGTGTGGATCCTCCTCATAGGAGTGGCGTTTGAAGACCGAGAAATCAAGCCGAAAATGACACTCAGCACTGCACAGCAGCTCTCCCGCCGACGCAGCGACACTTGGCAACGACATTCGACAGACCGACAGTCCGTTCCATCATATGAGCGCCAAAACAACGCGGAGGTAGTCTCGAAGGCGTATGTTCTGTGCCAATCCTCTGTTTAAGCGCCTCCGTATGACACCACCTTCCGCACGTGGACATGGGCGCGCCACGGACAGTGGGACGTGACGCTTGTCAAATCGCAAATCACAGAAATGTGGGTTGCACTTCCGAAGTGTTTGCGCTCCGTCATGTCGGCTCATAACGCACGACTCGCGCCCGTCCCATCTCGTTGCTTCCGTGATCGTCTTTGGTGCACGGCGTCTTAATTTCTTCGAATTGCGCGCCATGCTTGTCGTGCAATATGCAGTCTCAAGGCGCTCAGTCAACGTCCTGACAAGCTCTGGCCATGGCGTGGTGCGACTTGCGATCCTCGCATTTGGAGAAGAGAAGATAAAGGGCGTACGACCTTGGTTGCCGACAGTTCAGCCCAGCGACACTCGCACGGACTACGAGTACGATGTCCGCAGTTCTCACGACGTTCAGCAACTTCACCAAGACCGACTGGTCGACTCTTGCGCAGGAGGGCGTGTCCTCCGTCCCTGGCGGCGCTCTCGCCGTCTTCGGTACTTCACTCGGCCTCGCATACGTCCTCAAGTATGTCTTCAGCAAGAAGGACAAATTTGCACCGGGCCCGTACGTCGACTGCTCCCTACGCTCTTTACTCGCGTGGCACGCCAAACCTTACTGACTGACACCGACTTGTTCATCGCTACAGGTCCCAGGTCCCGTTCTTCGGTAACGCGCTCGAGATCCCAACGCAGTACACTTGGAGGTACTTTGCGAAACTGTCTGAGAAGTATGGTAAGTTATGCGCTGTACATCGCGTACACCACCATGGGCCTCATCAATTTTGCCGCACAGGTCCTATGATTCGTTTGACCATTGCGGGCGGAGAGATGCTCGTTTTGAACAAACTGGAGGACATCGATGAGATCCTGGTCAAGCGCTCGGGCAACTACTCGTCGCGTAAGCCGCTCATCTACGCCGGCAAGTATCGCTCGGGGGACAAGGTACGCTCTGATCATCCCACACGAAGACCAGTAATTTATGCGTTGGCAGCGCCTTGTTCTCCTCCCGTACGGCCCGCTGCTCAAGAAGCAGCGTGCAGCGTTCTTCCAGATGCTCAACGCAAAGAGTACGTACATCACTCTCCCGCAGCGCGTACAATGTGGCTGACCGCGTCTTCGATAGTGGTCGGCGGCTACGAGCACATCCAGGAGCGCGGGACTATGAAGCTTTTGGCCAAGCTGACTGGCGACCAAACCGGCGCTTATCTCAGCATTAAGAAGTTCGTCGCGCCTCAGTCCATAATATTGACGCTTGACTCGGAGCTGACTCCATCTACAGCTATGCTGCGGAGACGTTGTTGAACCTCGTATACGCTAAGGCGTTCGGCTCGGACGGCAAGGACCTGCGTACGCTGCTCGGGATACTCGAGAGCTTCGTTACGGACATGCACCCGCGTGCGTACCTTGTCGACACCTTCCCCGTCCTCGACTATCTCCCGGATGCTCTCGCGCCTTGGCGCCAAAAGGCAAAGAAGATGCACGCAGTGGAAGTTGAGGTTTGTACAGTGACATCCGGGCTATATATCATGTGCTGACCTGCGATGCAGTTCTACACGCGCCTGCTGATGGAGGTCAAGGGTCGTATGGATAAGGGCGAAAATCTCGAGTGCTTTGCCGCGCGTCTGTGGGAGGACAACGAGAAGAATCAGCTTGATCTCACGACTCTCGCTTACGGTACGTTGTGACGAACATCGCCTGCACGTTGTGCTAAAAACTGTTTACAATAGTCGCTGGCTCTGCTTTCGAGGCTGGTACCGACAACACTGCGGGCACAATCCTCTGGTTCCTGGTCGCCGGTCTCCTCAACCCGCACACGTTGAAGAAGGCTCAAGAGGAGATCGACCGCGTCGTCGGCGCCGACGGCTATGCCGCACCGACCTTCCAGCATCTCGACCAGCTTCCGTACTGCGTAGCCCTCATCAAGGAGACTTTCCGCTGGATGCCCGTCGCGCCTGTCTCCGCTCCGCATCACAGCCTGAAGGAAGACGAGTACAAGGGCTACAGAATTCCGGCCAATACGACTGGTGAGTATCTCTGGTGTTGTTATACAATGCTTTGGTGCTCAGTCTTCATCAGTCATCTCGAACATCTGGGCCGTGCACCACGACGACAGTCTCTACCCCGATCCTTTCACATTCAACCCGGATCGCTTCTACAAGCCGGATGCCAAGCTTCGCGCGGAGTCGCTCAACGAGGAGCACTACGGCTTCGGTTTCGGTCAGCTCTGTCCCATGTTGCTCAGATTACAGCCGCTGACACGTTACACAGGACGTCGCACGTGCCCCGGCCAGTACCTCGCCTCCAAGTCCGTGTTCATCGCCGCTGTCCGCCTCCTGTGGGCCTTCAACATCGAACCGCCCGTCGACGCGTCGGGGAAGCCTATTCTCCCCGACCCCGCTCGCTGCCGCAACGGTCTTACTGCGTACGTACATGTTATGCACGTCGCATGTTTGACTAGCTCTAACTTTCCCAACAGCGAGCCGGACACTTTTGGTGTCGTAATGAAGCCGCGCTCGGACATCCACGTGCAGACGATCAAGCAGGTCTGGTCCGACCCTACAAGCGCCTAGATGTACAAAATGGGAAATTAGAACATGCGAGTAAATACAATGAATGTGATGATCGCACTTGCACCGACGTTGTCGGGATTCCACAAAGCCCAATCGTGGGAAACCCTGAGGAAGGTTTGTTCGTCGCCCACCTTACCCAGACCATACTGGCGCAACACTCTGCATCTCCTTTCTAATTCCCACCCGCACCGTTTCCACAACTCGTAGCCAACCAACCTGCACACACCGTCGACTCATAAGACGAGCAGGGGCTATCGATCTTGCGAGCTGCGCGTAAAATAGTGGATTAGAGTGCGAATAAAAAAGGTGCTTTAGGTCACAATGCCTGCTGCAACCCCCTGCGCGCCCATCGCGCTCATCGATGACCGCACAGAACGTCAGACTGCTGTGACAACCGCACCCGACGATGTTAGAGCGCGCGTGGAGTCCTTAAAAACGCTGGATGGCGTGCAGTCGAGTCCGGCGCGTTCGACCCCTCGTCTCCCTGCTTCCCGTCCCTTGCGCAATGCCGGTCTGGTCGCGAGCCTTCGCCCCTTACACGGCGCTATGCCTGCTGTGCGTGTGAAGCGGTTGCATGGGGCTCATGCCCTTTCCAACGCGCGCGCGCGCAACAGCCTGCCCGCCCTCGCCTCGCTGTCGAGCACTGCCCGTGTTCACCAACCCTCTGCCCTTGCTACGTCAGCTCGTGATCTGGACCTATTTCCGTCTGCTGCTCTTGCTCCGGCCGTGCTGCCCACATGCTTCGTATTGCCAGCTCACGGCGCGCCCGCTGGAAGAGCGACGCCGGAGGCCGTCGACGAAAATTTCTTGCAACACCCTATACCCTGTGCCTCGCACGGCGGCCTATATGAGCCTGCGCTCAACGAGTATGTGGCCGCACCCCCCACTCTCGACATGGCTGACATGCCTGCACCTCCCCAGACGCCCGTCGTCCGCTCCATTCGCGACGCTCAGCCCGACCCGCCTGCTCCTGCCTCTGTCCGACCGGCGCTCGCTATTACCATCCCCGCCGCTATCCCTGCCGAGGCAGCGACTGACGCTGCTGTGGCCCCGGCTGCCGCGGTAGTGTGGCCGGGGTTCGGTTCGGTGCGGTTCGGAGGCACTTTTGCCTGAACCCGAACCCGAACCTGTCCCGAACCATCAAACCTCGAACCTCGGTTCGGTTCGGGTTCGGTTCGGGGTTCGAACCTCGAACCTTCTGCTAAATATTTATATCGGCCTGGGGATACCATAGGGTACTATGAAAATTATATTTAGATACCATGATGTCATACATGATGTTTCCAATGCCATACATGGCTTATGGGTCGATGTAGGGCTATCAAACACACACTCATGGATGTTATAGTACCGTGGGAATATATTATATTACCAGTGCATGCCTTGCAAGTCATACCATACATGTGGCTCAGTACGACTAGCAACTCCGGGATGCTATCATATGCATTACATAAGCCCATAGTGGGCTCAGAACCTTATTTATAGGGTCTATATGATGACTATAGAGCCATCTATATATAGAGAGGTTCGGGGGTTCGGTTCGGTTCGAACCCGGTTCAGACGGGTTCGGCACTGCCACTGAACCTGAACCGAACCCGGCCCGAACCGAGGTTCGGTTCGGGTTCGGTTCGGGGGTTCGGAGGTTCGCGAACCGGACCCCGGCTACACTAAGAGATCGTATCTCCCTTCGTTGTGCGGGCAGTAGCTCGGTAATTTGTCGTCGGACTGTGCCACTACTATTTCATGTCGCCAATGTCGAACTTGGTCCCGTTGTAGGCAAGTATTGTGTAGCGCTTCGCATAGTGGTAGGCTCGGCGTAGCGTTGCCCGGCCTCGCACACCACTGGACCGCTATCATTCCGTTTCGATGAAGCTACTTTCTCCGTGCATCAGGAGGGATTATATGGACGTTGACAGTAAATATCAAGGTCTATCAGACTGAGTCTTGCACAGAAGACTTCACGAAAAATATGATATTTTTGTAGTGGAGATCAGACTCACACACCTGAGGTCCTGAAAGCGGAGTTCCGGCGTTATTTCGCCGCTTGCACCCGAACCGCCATCATCGCGATGGGCGAACGCGGCTTTACCAGATCATTTCCCCACGAGCTAGAACGCGAGATCCTTGGCACTCTTGGACAGAACGACTTGACGCGTACCGCGCTAGTATGCCGACGTTTTCGCGACACGAGCGTCGCGTTGCTCTTCCGACACATTGCGCGCTGGTCTGTGCATGTCGACGACGACGGCGACGCCGTCTATTCTCCTCTTTCCACGTCGTTCGAAGCAGTCTTTCGCGTATTCGAAGACACCACTCTTGGTCGACACGTCCGCTTCCTCGATGTCACTATCGCCTTACTGTTCGAAACGGCCGGCGCAGATTTAGCTTGTGCCAGGCCGTTGACCCCAGAAACACTGCCTACCGTCTGGAAGTCTATGCCTGGACTTGTCGCACTATGCCTCAAAGGTTCCACTCCAACTGGCGAGAATCTGGGACTCCAGGACGTCACCTTTCCACATCTACGGCGTCTGCGCTTGGACGAGCCCGACTCGTGCATCGAGTTCATTATGCGCCACTTGCACAGACTGCAGAATCTGCGTCTGCCGTTCGACACAGACACGGAAGTGACATTGCCAGTCGGCGACTTGGACGTGTCGGTTGCAGCTCCCATGCATTACCAGGGACCCTTTCTCGCCTTCATGCCGCTCCTACATGCCGACTCATCCGCGCGCTCCCTCGTGTCGTGTACTATGATTGGAGAAGTGGGCTCGGGTATCGTGCCGACTCTAGCCCCGCTGGCGCGCCACGAGAGTCTGCGTCACTTGACTATCGCCCTAAGGACTAATCAAACCACGATGCTCGCTTTGCTCAGAGACTGCC